>BMAO01033034.1:0-112928 GCA_019973975.1 Trichonephila clavata
ATTTGAAAAAAAAATTATTTTAGGATCCGAATTTTTATGGTCCTTAAGTTTTTCCAACCACGCGCCATGATCTCAAGTAAATAAACTGATTCGAACCCAATCTTTGTGCGAGTTTCGAGATTTGTAGTTGGCAACGGCTACAATGTAAATTTAACTAACTTGGCTCGTGGAAGTATTTAAGGAGACAGAGGTTGGTTGAAAAAAGATCGTCGGCTTCGGACGAGGTGATTTTGCTCTTCGATTGGGGGCATATGAGATGTGCAACTGGTTTGTTGCTCAGTATTTTTTAAGATGGTTCGAATCAGTTAACCAAAGTTTTGGTAATATTATATTTTGATGATTATACTTTTTTTAACATAAATGTTTTTATTTGCTTCAGTGGCGAGAAGTTTCACTTGAATTATTTAAAGAATAAAAATGTTTTTAACGAAACTGCTTTATGACTATGCCTCCTCGACATTAAATTTCGCTGCTAAGCTTTGCTTACGTTAATTCATCATGAAGAATTATATCATAGTGGTTATGGGCCCAGGCCACGCTCTATGTCGAGGCAGGTTAAGCAGTTGAACCAGAACATGAACTTTGTCCATTTAAATATTGTTCCAGTATAGAATTATTTCTGAAGAACTTCAGTTGCTGGTATACTAAATAGAGTATCGAATATGGAAGTGAATAATCAGATTCCTGTGTTAACCCAAAATAATTGGAACACATGGAAACATGATATGCAAGTAATCTTAATGCATTATGGTTGCTGGCAATTTATTTATACAGACCAAGCCGGAGGAACCTGATGAAAGGGCAACCTACAAGGAAAAGTGTGACTTCCAACTACGGAAAGATCGATTCTATACGCTGATTTACACTAACATCAGTTCAGATCTGAAGAATCTGATAATAGAAACAACTGATGGAGTAGTGGCATGGAAAATATTAAAGGATCACTTTGAACCAGTGACAAGAGCCAGGGTTATCCAGCTTTTGGATGAATTCTTCGGAACAAGATACCAACCAGGGGAAGATGTCGGAATCTTCATATCTCGTGTAAAGACGGCGGCACCCAGGCTACAAGAGGCAGGTCATAAATTGAACGACCTTTACATAGGGTTTCAATTAATAAGGTGGCTTCCTCAAGAATTCCAGTCTACCGTGCAACAAATTTACAGATGGAAAGAAGAGGACTTCACAGCTGTCAAAATTGAAGTGGAGCTGATATTGGAAGCCAATCGTCTTCAACTTATGAAGCAGGACTTGGAGAAAACGGAGACCGTTTACTTCAGCAATTTCCTATCAAAGAAGAAGTTGAGCAAAGTTCCTAGAAATGTAAATACAGTTCCTGGTGGTACGACTGCAGATCCAAGTGGTAAAAACAGAATATCAGAAAAAGGACGGTAAGGTATTTAACTGTAAAACTACCAAGCATTTAAAACGGTCTAGTAAGATGATAGGTCCTTGTTATTTATGTAATAAATATGGGCATCTTAAAGTAAATTGTAAAGAGAAAAACTCTCGAGAAAAGCCTCCTTCAACTGCAAGTGAAACTTATAACACAGAGTTTAATATAAATTTAAGATTTTGTGAAGCTGAATGTAGTATTATAGAATTAAATAAGCACCTTGTTACTAGTTGTAACTTATTTGAGGAAAACTCTGATAAAGGTGTTTGGGTAATAGATACGGCTGCCACGAGTCATTTTTGTAATGACAAGAGTTTATTTTTAGATTTTAGACCAATATCTAACATGAAAATGTCGTTAGCAACGGAGGATAAAAGTTGTCCAATAGAGGGAATCGGTAAACTTAAATATTTGGTAAAATATAAGGATAGTTTTCATGAAATAACTTTTTCAGATGTTTTATTTAGTCCCAAGTTAAGGAGAAATTTGATATCCGGTTCCAGATTAGAAAGTAAAGGTGCGCATTTTGTGGGTAGCAAGGGTAAAATTAACGTTTTCAGTAAAGACTGGCTAAAGTTGTTCTCGGCGACACGCCACGAAAATTTGTATTTTTTTAAGCCTGACCATTATATTTTACCCAAGAGTACAGAAATAAATTCAGTTGGTAATGCAACTGACAAAACAAAATGCGGATCAATTGAAATATGGCATCAACGCTTTTGCCATATTAATAACGATTACTTGATAAAAACTAGTAAAAATGATAGTGTAAGAGGTCTCCCAAAATTTAGCTGATAATAAGTCGCCTTGTATTCCATGTAAATTAGCTAAGTCCAAGAGAGTTTCCTTTAAAAAGACGGGGGCCGTAAGATCAAAACGTCCACTGGAATTGTTGCATATGGATCTTTGTGGTCCAATGCCAACTGAAAGTCAAGGCGGTAATAAATATTTCTTGAGTATAATTGACGATTACTCGAGAAAAGTGACTGTATTTCCCATTAAGAAAAAGTCGGACGTATTTCATACGTTTATAAGATTTCAGAAACGAGCAGAACGTTTTCTAAATAGAAAATTAATAGCAGTTAAAACTGATGGCGGACTAGAATTTTGTAATAAAGATATGGATATTTTTTTGGCAGAACTGGGTATAAAGCACGAGGTAACAAATCCATATACGCCGGAAATGAATGGGGTAGCGGAGAGATACAATTTAACCGCTATAGATGGCATTAAAGCATTGCTTAAGTCGAGTGAAGTTCTACATAAGTTTTGGGGAGAAGCATTACTTTGCTTCACTTATGCGTGGAATTGAATTTGTCACAAAGGCCGTTACAAAACCCCATTCGAAAAATATTCAGGTAGAAAACCATCAATATTGCATCTAAAACCTTTGGATGTTTGGCATATGCTGGTGTTCCAAAACAGATTAGAAAGAAATTCGATATGCGTGCAAAAATGGGAATTATGATGGGCTATGCACAGCGTACTAAGGGTTATAGGATATGGTTAATAGAAGAAAATAAATTAGTAGAGACTATTAATGTAAGATTCGATGAATATAGGAAAGGAATTGATTTTAAACCGAAAACTAATGGTTATCCCAGACTTGATTTAAACTTTCCTGATTATGATGATGAGGAGGACGATTTTGATACTGTAAGAGATTCGTTAGCGAGTCGTTTAGTTTCAAAGACAAGTACAGAAACTCCCACAACATCATTTGAAAAACCAGATTTATCTTCTGATAATCGTAGCTTAATCCCATGTTCAGAGGTTAAGTGGATTAGAAATATAGGTAGGGAAGTAACTGGATCCAACGTATATTATGGTATCGAAGGGTCAGCAACCCGTTTGAGATCTTTTAACGAGATAGAAGGATACTGTAATAAGAGTAACATTCAGTATGACCCGAGTTTGTTTGATTTTAGAAAGGAAGATACTGAATCCCAGGAAGTTAATATGGTTGAAGTAGATATTCCTAACTGTTATAAACAGGCAATAAGATCCAGGGAAGCATCTAAATGGCATGATGCAATGGATAGGGAGATAAACATAATGAAGGAACGCAAGGTTTGGGATTTGGTTGATCCTCCAGACAACATAAAAATTTTAGGAAACCGTTGGGTTTATACTGTAAAACGTGATGAAAATAATAAAATAGTTAGATACAAAGCTCGCTTAGTTGCGCAAGGTAACACACAATTAAAAGGCGAATCATTTGACGAGGTATTTAGTCCAGTTGTTAACTTTACTATTGTAAGATTATTTTTCACTATCTGTGTATGTTTGTGGAAATGGATGCATGTTCAAGTAGATATCACTAATGCCTATTTATATGCTAATTTAGATACCGTTATCTTTATGAAGCAACCAACTGGATATGAAACTGATACTAACAAAGTGTGTAAGTTAAATAAGGCAATATATGGTCTTCACCAGAGTGGCCGACAGTGGTTTTTGGAATTAGAAAATAAATTAATTAAATTGAAATTTAAGAAATTAGAGTGGGTTAATTGTGTATATATGTTTGAAAATAATGTAATTCTATTATTTTATGTAGATGACATCATAATATTTGGTAGAGAAACTGAAAACGTAAATTTTGTAATAAAATTATTACAGAAAAATTTTGATTTAAAGATTCTGAGTAAAACAAAGAAATTATTAGGAATAGAATTTGAGGAACAAGATGATGGTCTCTTTATACATCAAAAATCTTACATTCAGAAATTATGTAAAATTTATGAAAAATATAAATATCCTGTAAGTTCATTGCCTATATCAAAAGGCCAAATTCTTTCCAAATTAGATTCGCCCAAAACTAGCGAAGAAATTTTAACGTTTCCTTATAGAAATTTAATAGGATCCTTGTCATTTATTGCTATACGCACAAGACCTGATATTATGTATGCAGTGAATGTACTATCCCAATTCCAATCAAACCCAGGAATAAAACATTGGAATTGTTTATTGAGATTATTAGGTTATTTAAAATACACTCAAAGATATAAATTGGAACTTTCAAAAGTTAAATCACTAAAATTAAGATGTTACTCAGACTCGGATTTTGCTACAAATAGGGATGACCGAGTGTCGATGGGAGGATCCATAACTTTCATTGACGAAACTCCAATTTCCTGGCGAACTTTTAAGCAAAAATCCGTTAGTCTGTCTACTATGGAAGCGGAGTATGTTAGTATAACGGAAGCAGCAAAGGAATTTATTTGGTTAAAGAATATAATTAATGATAAAAGTTTGAATTTGGAATTATGTGAAAATGTAATATTCTGTGACAATCAAGCTGCTATAAGTTTTTCCAGTTCACCAGTAGAAAATTATAGAACGAAACATATCGATGTTCGTTACCATTTTCTTAAGGAATTTAATAAAAGACAAGGTTTTCCAAATTAAATATGTTAGTACCAAAAGTAATTTGGCAGATATTTTTACTAAACCCATGATAAAGGAAAAATTAATAGAATTTTGTAGAAAACTATTTTCTATTTAAGAGAATGGAACTTTGTTTATTTAGATCAAAATATTTGTCTCTTGCAATAAAGATATTGTGAATAAAGTATTGTATGCAACATATTTTTATAAAATGAAATTATATTACTGATTTGTAAGAGATAATGGTGCGGAGGTTGGAAAAAGGGGGCCGATTGTTAGACATTTGAAGAAAAAAAATTTATTTTAGGATCCGAATTTTTATGGTCCTTAAGTTTTTTCAACCACGCGCCATGATCTCAAGTAAATAAACTGATTCGAACCCAATCTTTGTGCGAGTTTCGAGATTTGTAGTTGGCAACGGCTACAATGTAAATTTAACTAACTTGGCTCGTGGAAGTATTTAAGGAGACAGAGGTTGGTTGAAAAAAGATCGTCGGCTTCGGACGAGGTGATTTTGCTCTTCGATTGGGGGCATATGAGATGTGCAACTGGTTTGTTGCTCAGTATTTTTTAAGATGGTTCGAATCAGTTAACCAAAGTTTTGGTAATATTATATTTTGATGATTATACTTTTTTTAACATAAATGTTTTTATTTGCTTCAGTGGCGAGAAGTTTCACTTGAATTATTTAAAGAATAAAAATGTTTTTAACGAAACTGCTTTATTACTATGCCTCCTCGACATTAAATTTCGCTGCTAAGCTTTGCTTACGTTAATTCATCATGAAGAATTATATCAATAATGGTTTTGAACCTTTCAAGATTTCGCGTGATAAATAATTTCTAGTTTACCCGCCTAACGGGAAATAACCATAACCTTATGTGCCAAAAACAGAAACTCTTCAGCTTTTTTAAATCAGAATAAGGCGAACTACCATCATTTGCGTATATGAACCAATCAGAAAAACCTTTACCGGAAATTATATGATTAATAGTTACAGGTGGTTGACTATGACTATAAATAGAAAAGATCTCGGGAACGAAAAAAGGCTTCTATTGGGAACGTCATGCAACCGCGTGTGTTAATGTCTTGCTTTGTGTGTTGGTACTATTTTTTTTGTGTGTGTAACCAAATAAACGTGGATTTATAAGTGCCAAGCCTACTCATCCTTCAATGACTGCAAATAATTTATTGTTTCCGTCTGGCAAAATGTCAATTCGAGTGCAAGTTATCCCATTATATATAGAGAGAAGGCAAACTAAATTTTATAAAATGATTTGCATTGTGAAAGAAACTATTAAAATAGAACTTTTTAAATTCTAAAAAACCTTCGAAAAATATTACGCAAAATGATCAATTAGTAGGAAAATACGAATTTAACCAGAGTAGAATAGCAAAATTGGTGATGACCAATGATAACTTGTTTGTTTGACAACGTTTTACATCTACAATAGTTTTAGATTCAAAATAATGATTTTAATCGTCTGTGTGTTAGATATAAAAGCTGCATTCAAAAATAAATTTTTGCAAATAGTTTATCTAGATGCTTGTTTACTTTTAAGACTAAGCTCAAGAACTTGAAATTTCAAATCCCTTTAAAAATTCGTGTTCTTATAAAACAAAATTGTATGCGTAATGTACGCGTAAGTGTAATATTTATTGTATCTGTATGATTAAAATTTCTTAAAATTTAATTTTTTTATATTTGTACTGTAATTTATATAATAATATTACCATAAATATTTAAAAAAAGGTGAATACAAAGTTTTAAAAAAAACACTTCAAGTCACCAAAGAGTTAAAACTTGTTATAGAATACACATATATTTATAGACGACGGACGGGCCGAAAGAGTAAGTTTCATCATATTTTTGGAGTTTTCTTAAGGTATCCAAAAATGCTTGCGAACAACTTTTTTTTAAAGAAAAATGGAGGTATGGGGATTTTTTTGTTGTTTTCAGATTAGTTTACTACATTTTAAGAAAAGTAGGCTAAAATTAAAAATAGAAAAAGAAATTATTGTTACTAAAATGGGAAAAATGGGTAAAAATTTACAAAAAATAACATAAACGTGGCCCAGTCTGTACCAAAAGTTTAAGAACAGATTTTAAATTTTTTAATTCTGATGTGTTGCTATGTTATTCATTTTTGAAATGATCTTCAGGATCAGAGATATTTAAATTTTTCCAAAAACTAGAGCACTCTCTTTATCTTATAGTCATTATATGAAATGGCAACCATACTTCAGGAGTAAACTCCAGTCGTACCTCAGAGTCGACACAGACAGTTTTTTTAGGTGCACTAGGTGTGAAAAAAAGCAATTACCATAAGAAACACCAAAAGAAATCATATCCGTTGTTGGTTCAACGGCAGAAAAAGCGCAAGAGTAGGAGGAATGATACATGAGTAGAGCGTCGATGAAGAGAGCAGCAGCAGACCGGCGTGCCCAAGGCTATTCATGTGCAAATCACGATGGCAGGCAAAAGAGTGCTGTGAAAACATGCCCACCAATAAAAGATCGTGTTGTTGTCTAGTATAATTGGTCACGTGGAAATAGCATCCATAAACGTATATACACCGTGGATGGTGAAGAGGTTTATGTCTCGTCAAACGATTGGTCACTTGTGTGGCATGTTCAGAGAAGGGAGGCAGACTGTGGAAGATGAAGGTCGAAATGGGCATCACTACACATCCATGAATGAAAACAACATTGTCCCATTGGACTTTCGCCTGCTGTCTGCATTCAAAGAGGCTTTCTCGAGACGTAACTTCTAAACCAATGAATGCATAGGTGGAGCAGGCCATGCGATAATTCCTTGAATAGCAGGGCTCCGGGTTTTGCCAGAGTGGTATCTTCAAATTTATTACATTCTACGAAGAATGTCTCCCTATCAGTGGTGGCTATGTCGAAAATAGTGTTAGGCATATAATTCAAGTTCTCATTGTGTATTTTTTGTGATAATAAAACTTTTATGTGAAAAAACAATCGGAACGCCCCTCGTATAAATATAAATATTCGTAAGTTTCACACTCTTTTGGCGGGAAAATATGTAACTTATGTTACAAGATTGGGGTCCTAATCTCCTTTAAAGTAGGTATCTTCCACTTCCACACTCTTAACCCACTGATCCCTCCACTATCAAAAGCATTTCTGGAAGGAATCTTTTGGAATGCGTTCTCTCTCAATTCAGTTCTACATTATCTCTTTTTACTATAAAAATGGGATCCTTCCAATGGCGTCTAGATTTCGGAAGCAACCAGATATCGCAAATATCCACGTCTTGAAAATAGGAAAGTTGAGGAACGACTGGAATTCCATATTTCGCCAAGAAGATGGAATTCCTTCTGCTTTGGCACCCTCGGTAGCCCCTCTACTCATGTTCAAATAATCACTTGAAATTGCATCTGTGGAATCTTTACTAATATCAATCTGTTTGGAAATCTTTTGTGCAGTCCAACGACGATCACTTTTTACCAGATTTTTCATTTCCTCAACAGCTGCATTCCGAGTGGTCTGTGGTCTACCAGAACGACGGTCACTCTCTTCCGATGTGCGACCACTTTGAAATCGGTTCAGTCACTACTTTATTTGTATTAGAATTACCCCTACAGCAGCGTTTCTCAAGCTGTGGGGCGCCCCCTCTTAAGGGGGCGTGAGAATTCTACGAGGGGTACGCGAGCATAATAAAAAAATCCAAATCCAAAGATTATTTTTTTTAAAAATTATTAATTTACTGAAAGTAAACAAACAAAAAATACATTCTGACATAATTAAAAATAGATACACATTTACACTGACATAATACACTTATAAATATATCAGTATTGCACAATGCATTTTACAATTAGTTTAGCAATACTAAGTTAAGAACAATTTTAATAATTACCAGTGAACCTATGGACTTGCCATGCATAAAATTATATATAAAAATTAACACTTATATTGATACTTTGTAAGGTTTATAATGAATCCCTTTACTGCTGATTTAAAGTTGCGCGATTCGCTTCCCAATGCCAAGATTTTCCACGTAGGCACGCGCATGTGATATATTGGGTGGGGGGGGGGGAATAAATAAGCAAATCCTTCGCAAACACTATCAATGTGCATTTATTTCATTCCAAAGCCTTCGGAATGATCTAATGGATAGAAGTGCACAGAAAAGATCGTACTTCGGAAAGACGTATAAATACGTCCGAGACAATTAACGCTTTGGCTGAGCGAGACATTTTTATACGCCGGTGAAACTTAAGAGGTCAAAGTCGTATTGTGGATTTTGCTTCAAAGTATAATATCATTGAATTTAACGCATTGTTGTTGTATGGAAGGGGACGCAATGAAAACTATGATTGTGAATATTGGATCGCAAACATTGAAAGTTTGCGAAGCACTGGCTTACAGCATCATTTTCAAACACCAGCTCAATCATGCGAGTTGGTTTGCTTTGAGAATCATCAGACTTTTGACGATATTAGATTCTTTCCTGAATTTGTTCATTTATCTTGAAATGCATCGAAAATCCGTCAAAAGCAGCCCC
This sequence comes from Trichonephila clavata, assembly GCA_019973975.1. Lineage (NCBI taxonomy): Eukaryota > Metazoa > Arthropoda > Arachnida > Araneae > Nephilidae > Trichonephila > Trichonephila clavata. The sequence continues at coordinate 9,321 of BMAO01033034.1, forward strand.
TGATTTGGCGACCAGCATATAGAGACGGAATTACTCGAATGTTGATTTGATTTTATCTTAATTTACGTCTCACACTGAAGAAACACTTGGGCTATTGACGACGTACTTTATAATTTTGAATGACACTTGAGCCGGCACTCTCTCGCCAAACTTCCACACCTCATCAACTGGAGGCTTTTGAGCCTAGACAGATTAAACATGCTTCAGCCCCTCTACATGGTGGGTCTTTATTGGCACTAGGACTCGAACCTGCGACTCGACAATTCCAGTCACGAATTCGTGACTACAACCACTAGGCTGCCACGGCCATGCTTGATCATCGAGAAAAAAATTCAAGTACTTTAAGCTATCTACTTTCCCTGTGCAATGTACCGCTCCCTAACATCAATTATGTGTAAGAAAAAATTCAAGGTCGGATACATAATTTTATATTGTGATAATTGATTCGATGGTGCAGCTAATATGCAAATCTTCCCAAAGGCTTCAATACCTATTGTGTGTATTATTTTAATTTCAAAAGCAGTCCAGTAACACCTTTGTGTAATGGTTAAAACAAAATCCCTATTAATGGCTACTAAATCAAAACTGAAATAATTTCGAGAATAAACCAAAATATTAGCGAGAGATATAAAGATTTATATTTATGTCAAACGGCATGAGAAAATCACGGCTGTAGCATTACTTAATTGATCAATACCACATTTTCAACACTCTAAAATTAAGATTATAATCACAAACTGTCAATAATTCTTGATTTACTTTAGCGCAAAAAAGAGGCATTAAAGCAATAAATAAATAAAATCTATGAAAAATAATCCGTAATTTATGTTCTACATTCAAATATTGACGACAAAATATCTCAAACTGGATTATAAACGCAACAAGTGAACCAAGACGAATAGTAGTGGTATTAGAATAATTATCCAAATCTGGAAGGAAAAAAAACAATACATTTTATTTTGGTGTAAGTATAAAACATCCATTATTCATTCATCTGTTCAATACAACTCAGCCCAACATCTATCATAAGTTGTTCCCTGAATACTAACAATACAAGAGTTCCGAATTTTGATTCGATTTAAGAATATACATTTTTATTTTATATAAAGCTTATCCATTAAAATCAGTGTAAATTAGTTTGATAAATTCGAAAATGTGATTTTAGTAAGCTACATAATGGTATGCTAATGATATTCCGAGGACATTCCTTTCTATATAAAAATTACTGAAATTGAATGATGTTATTTTCATTAAGATAGGAAGATATTATATTATTATTTTATTTTTTTTCAAAAAATACTAAACTACTTATTCTTTTTCCCCGTCTCATTCCTCATTTTCTCGGAATATTTTGAAAATTCATTAATCAACCTCCTTCTAAGAATCTGAAATATGCAAATTCTTCTAGCACAAAAAAGGGAGCTTTCGGAAAAGCACCGAAAAATAAATAAATTGCAGACTTTGCTTATGTATAAGATAGGCGATGTGAAGAAAATATTATTTGAAAAGCAGCACATTGCCGCTAAAACTGTTTTTGATATAAATATAAAAAATATAGCTTTATTTCAAATTATTTTTTAAACTTATTTCTCATTTTATCAATTTTGCATGAGTTTTGTGAGGTTTTTTGTAGTTAATTTTTTTCAAATTTAATGTTAAAATTCAAGCATTTAATGTTCACAAGTGTAAGGAATTGCACAATGAGCATATAAAGGTAATTCACAAAATATCAAAAATTTTTAACAATAATTTTAATAAACACAAACTACATTTTTATTGCCTTGTGCAACAAGCCGCAAAATTCATGCGTAATTGAAAAGAAAATTGATTAATTTAATCATTATTTGTTATAAGTCATACACTATTTCTGAAATCTTACGGATTATTCTAACCGTGATTTGTAGATTTCATATATTTGATTCCAAAACTGCTTACTTTTTACCATTGAAATATACAATAAATAAGGAAAAATATTTCCAATTATGTTCAAATATGATGCAATAAAAATACTGATAAATAAGGAGTATGGTATGTAAAATCTCATATTAAGATAATTTTTTTTAAAAAACTCGTATCCATCCATAAACTAAGGATAATTCAGAATCACATGGAAATCGAACTCTAAACTAAAAATTTCACTTGTAAAATTATCACACACATCTTCAATAATAATATGCAAATTATAGGAAGCTACCAGATGAGACACCGAAGTACGTCACAATGACGGGAATGTAAAAGAGAAGAATATAAGGAATTGTGGCAAAGAAGCAAAATTGTTCACAAGCGTTTGTAAGCCACTCAGTGACAAAACCGAATAGTGTTATGACACAGAGGAAGCATGAGAATGTTTTTACGTGATAAAATTATCGGCAGCATTGAATATAGTGTACTTAGATTGAAGTATCAGAGGAACTTGGAATTATACCCAAAGTGTCATCTCTAGACATTGGCAACGATTCCAAAATGATGGAAATGACAGTATACGTTACAGTACAGATCCCCCCCCCCCATGTTACAACGCCGAATGAAGATCGATGTTTGGCAGTAACTCCAAAAAGAAGCAGATGGAGTACAGCATCCAAACTGTCTTGTCAGCTATCTGCAGCCACAGGTACGACAGTTTCAAAACAAACCATGAATAGACGCTTGGAAGATATTGGTATGAGATTGATATTGAAACATGCTCGCAGGTTTCTTAAATGTGTTCCGCTCACGGTAACTTACTGTTTCCAATGGTTGGCCTGGAGTAGAGAACATAAATGTGTGTGGGGGGGGGACATTGTTACAGTGGGCATATGTGATGTTTTCTGACGAGCCTAGGTTTAACTTGAAGCTTGATTCACGCCGGACTTTCATATGGAGAACATCAAGTACTTGTCACAGCCAGGGCAACATCACTAAACTGCACGATTACGGTGAATAGATCTGCATGTTCTAATTGGAACCATGGCAGGCCAAATTGATAAGGACATCATTCTGAAAACACATTTACGTCTGTTTAGAGATGCCATAAGCATGGAATTTGTGCTTATGGATCACAACGCCCGTCTTCTACAAGGAAACATCGTAAGCAAATGCCTTCAATCTGAGTTTATTACCCCACTCTCACGTGGCTTGATTGGCACAACATGTGTGGCGCATGCTTAGCCAACGAGTTTCATCCCTTCAACTACGTCCTACATGTGTACCGGAACTTCGGAGAGCATTGCTTGTGCTGAGAGAATAATCTTTCCCTAGTTCAGCTCGATAATTTGATAGCATGCCCAGGAGTTGTACGGAGTGTTTTTCATCATATGGGAGACGTATAATTATTATCATACCAATCGTGCAATATTAAGTTTTTTATAAAGGTAGTATTTTTTGTAAATGCTCCAGGGAGTAAACATCGTTGTTTTTATGAATGGTATCACACATATGCCATCTTTTTTGTTCTTTATCTTTTATTTAATAAATGAGCTTAATGAATAAATCCCGTTTGTTTTGTTTCTAAACTTTTATTTTCCAGAGCTGGCATTATACTTAAATTAAGGACATGAGTGTATAAATCAACTGTCATAAAAATAAATTTATCTATTTTTAAATCACGTGGAATCCCCCTTTTCTGCTAATTTTTGATATTCAAATATATCGGCTAATTAAGTTTCTCTCTTGCACTTAGCACTTTTCTCTCCAAATTAAACAACAAGTTAGGTAATTCATAATAATAGAAATAAAAATTCCCATTTGTATGTATAAGTAAATTATTCCCTTTACATTAGTTTAGTATTGTTGATTTTTTTAAATTAGTTTTCTTTGTTTCTCTTTATGAGAAAATGAGCTCATCTATCGAGTAGATGGAGCTAGGTCTTTTCTCGTAGCGATTGTTTGCATAAGATTTAACAAATCACTTAAAAGAATAATGCATTTTAATATTATAATTAGAGGCTTACTTCGATAATTTTAAGGCATAAGCATATTTTGAAATTCAAATGTGTGTCTGATCATAAATATTCATCCGTTTCCAATTTTTTTAAATAAATGTTTGTTGTAAGATAACATGTTGCTTGCAGATGTACATTCTTTTTTCAAAATAAAAAAATCAAACATTTTAATCGTTTTTGTACTTTAATATATATCAAATTTTGAAATGAAACACATTTTACAACTGTTAAGAGGAATGAATACGTACTATTTAAAAAGATAGCTTCGTATATTCCAGTTATAATTGAATATTAAATAATGAATCTCGTAGTCTGGAAGCTAGAGTGAAAACGGGGATCATGTTGTTGCATTGGAATTCAATATTTTATCGTTAATTTTTACCCAACATACTGCCTAAGATTATTTAAATATATAAAAATAAGAAAAAAATTATTAAGTTACAAAGTTATTAGTTAAAATGAAGTTATTTGAAACATAAAACGAACTGTACACCATTTCTGTATTAACTCAAAAAAGTTTTAAACTATAAAATTAATTGCCTTGAGATCAAATTTTTCTTTGTGCAACACATATTTAAATAAACCTATCTCTAGCATCTTTGAGGTTCACTTGAATAGATTATAAATTTTTTTAATATACCCAATCTTTTTCATTATCCATTACAACGCAAAGCCAGCAAGAATGAAAATAGTTATGATACTGAAATGGCAAAAATTTTAGTAACCATTTTATTGTAATATATTTAGATAATTTAAAATTCAATCAATATTTAACAATATGTTAGTTTAATTAGTAATTCTATCGTTTCTATGCAATAATCATGCAATTTTTAAAAAAACAAATATCGAAACATCACTTGATTTATAATTTCAAAGCTTCAAATCGACTTCTCTCACGTCTCAATAATCTCATCAGTATTGAAAACTTAACTCATAAGTCCTTCACCTGAACGAGGTAATTTGCTGTAAAATTAGGCACCGTTAAGCTGACGAGGGGAAAAAAGTGAATTAAAAGTTACGAATTTTCCAATGCATTCACCTTTAATGAAGGAATTCTTTCATTCAAATGTAAATGGCGCGACACTGCTTCAGAAACAATGGTTCAATCGCTGTTGGGCATTACAACTTACTTCCTCACAAAGTACAGTCGTTTCTTTTTCTGTTCTTTCGTAAAAGAAATATCCTGCCTATCCTGTTACCCTTAATCACCTTTTTGGCCCTTAATCTGGTCAGTCCTTCGGCGAAGGCAGAAGAAACAAAACGATGCCATTACAATAGTCACTAGATAAAAGAGAGGAGGCAGTTGGATTGGATTTCTTTATGTGCGAATTGGTGCGTTGCAAAAGGGGACGCTTTCGCATTGGCAGGTGAAATTACTTCGGGGAAAACAGATAACAAAAAGACTAGGGCAAGTTATTCCGAAGAGGAAAGACGAATGTAAGAATGAGGATTCTCAGAGGGTTAAAAAGGTTGATGGAACACAGCATATTCTCTGAAGACTCGCGGAACGTCCAATGCTGGAAGAAGCTCAGGAGATTATTTCTAATAAAATGTCCACTGATAGAAATATTCTGGTAAAAGGGATTTGATCAAGTAATGAAATGAATTGTCTCCAATCAGAGTAAAGAAGTTTTACGCGAAGAAAATACACATCACATGGTGTTTAATTCTAAAGAGGGGAAAAGGCCTTGAACTATTTTTTAACTAATCATTTTATAGAACGGAATCCAGAATTAAGATACATTTCTCTCTCTTCCTCTCTCAAAAGTACAATATCTGCTATCAATAGTCTTCGAGTAGTCTTAAAGTGTAACATTAATAAACAATAAATCAATTTCCAATTATATCTCTGTTTCTTTGTGTATTTCTCTCTCTGCCAGTCTCTCCTTCTCTCTCTGCTCTAGTCTCTCTCTCTACCGGTTTCTCTATCACTGTCAGTCTCTCTCTATGCCAGTCTCCCTCTATGCCAGTCTCTCTCTCTCTGCCAGTCTCTCTATCTCTCATACACACACAAAAAGAGAGAAATATTCCACGAGAATTTGTTTTTACTTTAAGTCATAAACGCCTATTTGTCGTTATAATAAAAGTGATAACGTCATATTTAGTAAGAATATGAAGGTTCAGTGGAGAAGGACATCGTAATTTTGAACTAAGTAATTAATTGAAAAAAGGACAATACTTGAACTAATACCATATTCCTTTACTACTCAAACTAGAGGTATTCGAGCTCCAACGCGCAAAACTTTATTTAGAAAATGGGTCGATTCAAATAAAAATAGTAATGAACTATACGGGTGAGTGAGTGAATATTAACGTCGCCCTGTTCAGCTGTGCAAGAGGGCTTTTGGCGAAGGACCTCGTAATTTTGAACCATGATCAAGTGACGAGGACCGACACCTGATCTGGCATCCATCCCCTTTCCTAACTACCACGCCACACCAACGGGGGGACGTTTGAGCTCTCGACAGATGTAACGTGCATCGCTCCTCTACACGGTGGGTCTTCAGTGGTACTGGGCTCGAACTCATGACTCGCCAGTCATGAGTCCGTTACCAAGACCACTAGGCCACATTAATAATACGGAGCTCACGATATGATAGTAAACTTTAAAAAAAGAGAAGTTCTCGTTATCTTTTTACATGAAAAAGTATTAAGATTTTCGATTTCTCACTTTAAAATTAGATGAAATTATTATTATTTTTTAGAGAAGTAATTCATCCAGAGAAATATTTCCTCGTTTTATCATCATTTTTTAATAAATGGGAATTTTTCAGTTGTTTATATTGTAATACAAAATCGTGAACAAAAATTAAAACAGTATAAAGCTTTGCACAAAAAATATTTTTTATCTCGTCCTATTACTATGATAATTTATGATTATATACAAGTATAAATAATTATTTTTCATGAGATTTGGAATAGAAACTTATGTTAATTTGCCTCGTTTTTAGGAAACCGGATATAATTAAATAATTACCATATTTTCCAGCCTGAAAGACGCACCTTTTTTACTTCAAAAATGTACTCTAAAATTAGCTTGTTTTTTATGCGTCGAGGTTATAACTTCGTCTTCTAAAATGCAAGCTGAGAGATTTGCTGATAAAACTTTAAATTTTTTTTTTCTCGCACTAAGCATATAAAATGGCTACTTTTATTGAGTCATTGTTTATTAGCGTCGTATTATATAAAGCAACACGAGACGACTATTTGTGACTAATCCAGGCTGGAGTCAATAGAGGATGCGGAAATCGTAGAACACACATGTCATATGATTATGTGGCATGTGTAAAAGATCTCTTGAGTGTCAATTTAGTTCTAGTACACTCGGAAAAATTAAATCACGGCAATATTTATCATCTGAAGAGAGCTTGAACTAAAAATAATTCAAGCGTCAAATTCATTCAAAATTTGGTAGCGAGAGCCTCTACCATCTTGTATTTGGGGATTTGACGTGTCTTCAAACACTTTGTTGCCAATATACAGCCCGTCAGAAAAAAAATTGAACGGAAGTCAAGCGAAGAGGACAACACTGAGCTGGCACCCCCTCTCCAATCTACCACATCACACCAAAGGGAAGATTTTGAGCCTCGACGCGCGCGCGGATTTAGTAAATTAATAAGAATAAAGAACCACTTCTAGCTTGAAATCACACAGATTCTGCGGTGAATAAACACGGATATGCTCTAAATTTTTTATGTAACAGTTCTACTTTCGTTCTATGAATGTATTTCATTAAAAAGGGTACTTCGATACTTTTATTCTTCTGTGTGATCCAAATATTTTTCAACTCTAAGCCGAAAAATTACAGTGCGTCTTATACACTGGTGCATCTTATAGGTCGGAAAATACAGTAAGTTACCTACAGGCTTTATTAAATAAAATCAAAATATGAAAACTTATATAAATCATAATTATTGCTTCGTATTACATAAAGCCGTGTGAGTATAAAATATAGTGGTTTGAGTTGTGAATACTCTTAAAACTCCCCATTTGTATGGCTAGCCGACAAAAGTGGACGAAATTTTACTATCGTTTTTTGTTTCATAACGTTAAGTAAAAGAAATAAAAATAAATAATATTTAAATATTAGTAATTTCAACAAAAAGAAAAATATCTGAAAGAATAAAATATTACACATATTAAAATAATCAATTACTGAGAGAAGATAATTTATTGAAACTGAAAATCCAATTCGTTAAATTCATTCTAGTATAACTTAGGAATTTAATAATAAGAGAGCAGTTAAGTAATTACAGTCAGAGAAGCACACTTAACAGAAAGATATTGATTTCTCGAAAGCCATTAGTAAGATGATATTGAAACTAACATAAATTGGAGGAATTTCTGAATCTAAGGATGGATAAGATTTATGAAGAGGGAAAGGAACAATGAAAGCTGAAAAGTGGATTTGCTGTACTAATATTTCGATAATCATATACTTTAGACAGATATCATTATTTGAGTTGGTTCGACATGTAGTTCATATATTTCAAATAAGATAATCATATTTATGTCCTGATTTTAACTAAGGAGAATTAAGGAAAGAAATAAGACTAATTAAAAAGCTTCCACGTGTATCAATAAATCATTCATTTTTAAAAACATAGACTTCTCATATTTTTGTAGATCTCAGGAGAATTCTCATTGACAAATTAAATTATGTTTGTTAAAACAAAATTGAAAAATTAGATAAATATGTTTCATAGATAACAAGCACAAAATGGCATTCGTTGAAAACTATAATAATTACGAAGTTAACTAATCTCTGATGGAATCATTCGGTGTAGAAATTTTGTAGATCTCAGGAGAATTCCCATTGACAAATTAAATTATGTTTGTTAAAACAAAATCGAAAAAATAGATTAATATGTTTCATTGATAACAAGCACAAACCGACATTCGTTGAAAACTATAATAATTACGAAGTTAACTAATCTCTGATAGAATCATTCGGTGTAGAATTTTTGTAGATCTCAGGAGAATTCCCATTGACAAATTAAATTATGTTTGTTAAAACAAAATCGAAAAAATAGATTAATATGTTTCATTGATAACAAGCACAAAATGACATTCGTTGAAAACTATAATAATTACGAAGTTAACTAATCTCTGATAGAATCATTCGGTGTAGAATTTTTGTAGATCTCAGGAGAATTCCCATTGACAAATTAAATTATGTTTGTTAAAACAAAATCGAAAAAATAGATTAATATGTTTCATTGATAACAAGCACAAAATGACATTCGTTGAAAACTATAATAATTACGAAGTTAACTAATCTCTGATAGAATCATTCGGTGTAGAAATTTTGTAGATCTCAGGAGAATTCCCATTGACAAATTAAATTATGTTTGTTAAAACAAAATCGAAAAAATAGATTAATATGTTTCATTGATAACAAGCACAAAATGACATTCGTTGAAAACTATAATAATTACGAAGTTAACTAATCTCTGATAGAATCATTCGGTGTAGAAATTTTGTAGATCTCAGGAGAATTCCCATTGACAAATTAAATTATGTTTGTTAAAACAAAATCGAAAAAATAGATTAATATGTTTCATTGATAACAAGCACAAAATGACATTCGTTGAAAACTATAATAATTACGAAGTTAACTAATCTCTTATAGAATCATTCGGTGTAGAATTTTTGTAGATCTCAGGAGAATTCCCATTGACAAATTAAATTATGTTTGTTAAAACAAAATCGAAAAAATAGATTAATATGTTTCATTGATAACAAGCACAAAATGACATTCGTTGAAAACTATAATAATTACGAAGTTAACTAATCTCTGATAGAATCATTCGGTGTAGAATTTTTGTAGATCTCAGGAGAATTCCCATTGACAAATTAAAACTCGTTTGAAACAACGGAGACCAAAATCAACAGTGAATGCAAAGCTAAAGTAGCTAATATCAAGGATAAAAGATGAGTTGTAGCTTTCCCTATATAACACACAATTACCAGTAGAATAATAATATCACATCAAAATCCTTTGCTGCTTCCTGAGACATTAAATCTGTAGGCTTTCACCTTGTCGAGTATTTCGTCAAAATCTGAGAGAATTCAATTAAGGACAAGCCACTTGTGGTAAAGACCAATGTAGCAAGCCTTGGGGAATGTTTATTGTTTGCTGTAGGGGGCTGACTTGATTAAATCTTCACAAGCAAATAAATCTTGCCATGCCGAATACAAACTGTGCCCATGCTACAGCTTAAATTGCATTAATCCAACTGAGTCAACGGCTAACTATTGTCTCGAAGTCTTTGACGAATAAATCACTATATTCTTTTCTCATTGTCTCAATATCGGTTGGTTGTTAACATGCAATTAAAATGATTTCTTTCTCTGACAAAAATTTCATTAATGATCAACTTGGTAGCATCATTTTAGACAAAGCAGAAGGTGAATTATTTTTCTTCATGCCGAATAGTAATACTTCTAAATAAACAACAATTATTACTATATGATTTCATGAATTATTTTTTCTACTAAATGTAAAGTTTTCTCCTGTTTAATTCTCATTAAATACCAATCTCTCTACATAAAATACACTATTATAATTGAATTTTTGCCAATTTTGTTTAATTTCAATCAGTGATTGTATGCACCAATATTAATATGCAATGTCCCACTTGTTAAATACCAATTAATCTTATAGATTTTGTGTACTTTTGAACAATAAATTCTTTTTTAAAAATCGTTGAAAACTTAAAACACACGAGAAGAATATACTATTGTATATCACATATTATGATAATGTCATCTAAAGGCCACATTTAAAAAAATCCGTTAATGCATATTTTTTTTTAAAAAAATTAAGAACTCATTTTTAAAATTTGGCATAATTTTAATCTGCTGATTATTATTAATCAAGTTCAAAAATAATAAAAATATACCAAATTAAACTAAAAAAAGAGGTTTACATTTTTTAATCTTTACAGGACCATAAGGGTGCTAAAAGTGAATATTAGTATGTAATTGTTTATTTTGATTTGTTTAGACGTAAAATAAATAAGAAACGCAAGAAAAACTCATAAAAATGTGTAGGGAATTTTTTTTATTAATGGGCCTGTTCGATTTGGATCAATGTTTAGTTTTATCAGGATATTGTTTTCATTTGCTCAAATATTCTTCATTCATGAACAAAATCATATTCTAACAAATACCATAAAACATGCGAGAAAACTCAGTAATATATTATTACAGGACACAATAAGCTTAAAAAAGTTCTAAGAATAAGAATGCCGTCCTGAAACGTTTTATCATTGACGCCAATAGATTTGTGACACTTCCCCCCCCCTAAACTTTCCCGTTCATGTAATTGCGTTCGGCTACGTTTTATTTTGACGTTCTGTATTTAAAAAATGCATGCAAGATTATAATTAATTGCGGCATTCACCAATTGTAAAATGCTAGGAAAAGATTTTCCTTAGTCATAAGAGGGGGTTGAATTTTTTTAAATAAAATCCTAATTACACAAAAATAATTATGCAAAGAATTATTAGTGTAAAAAAAAACATGTGAATTTCTGATATTATGAAAAAAAAGGGTCAATTTTGCTGGTATAACTTTGTCCAAATTATCATGTAGCACTATTACAAAAATTAAGGCTTAGTTTTAGACTGCACATTTATTCTCGCTACTCTCCTACCCCTTCCCCCTATCCTTCCCCAATTATTCAAAAAGATAATTTCCAATGGTATTTATTTTCAAATTTCCAATTTTTTTTTTCTTGTAGGGAATGAAATTTGACTAACAAAATCATGGTTTTTTTTTTTTTTTTTTTAAAAAAACAATATTTCTACCTTGGTATATAAGTATCACTCCAAATGCTAATGCAATGATGAAGCTTTAATCAAAAGAATTAATCAAAAATTGCATATTAATGTTTAAAAGTTACTTTATAATGAATACTTTAAAATCACTCTTTAGTTCCGATAAATATTTCACTGCACAATCAGACATGAAACTGATACGCATTAACGATTAGATTCTTGATTGAGAACGCGTGATATATTTAAAATCCACACATTACATGAAATATCATAAATAAAAGATGATTTCGCATATATTTCATATGATGAATGGCAAAAATTCATTTTCATTGCTCAAGCAATGTATTAGAATAACGAGTTTTATTATTATTAGCAAAGATTTCGCACGATATTCATCCTACAACATCGTGTTGTTAAAACACGAAATTCATTCCATATGTTAATATTCAACTATATGGATGATTGATTGTTTTACATCTTACTTTTACAAAAGTTAGTTACACATAATATCCCACTTTAAAATCATATTTCAAAAGATCGGTCTGAGTGAAATTGCTTTTCTAATTTCAGTTTAAGAAAGTCTTTTAACTATTCATAAGTACTTTTAACCTTTTACCACTGAACTAATCTGTCTAACACAATGTCAAGGTTGTCATCTAATGGGGAAGAGACGTTTTATTTTTCTATATAAATATTTTGAGTTTAAAAAGGATAATTGAATGAATTTTAATCTCGATTTCAAATGATACTTCCTGGTAACATTTGTTGGATACCGCGTGTCATATTTTTATGGCATTATAAAATATTTTATTCTAATAAAAAAAAACTTAGTAAAAATTTTCTCTCTCTAACAACAAGACTAAAACGAAACTGAATATGACTATTAATCTGACTATTTTATTTTTACAAAAATAATAGTTATAGAAATTATAGGATGATAAGTTTTTCTTTTTTGTTTAATTAAATAAAAACGTAAATATATGTTGGCACTTACGTATTTTAAGCTAGAAGACATCAAAAGGGATGTTTTTTTACCAAACAAAAGGAAAAACTAAGTGCATACTTTTATTCTGTTTTCTGTAGTAAGAATATTTTTCAGAAATCTCTGTTGTGGTGTATGTGTGTGTGCAAAGAGCAAAATTTTCCAAAATCAAACCAAAGGCCTGGGGCATCGTTCTGAAGATAAAAAAAATATAAATAAATAATATCTTCCTTTATTTTTTTGTGAACTAGAGAACAAAAACTGAACTGAACTGTAAGGGAGAAACCTCTGAAAATAAAGAATTTATGACACTCCATACACATCTGCCCTGTAATAAAACAATCGATAACAAATATCAAAAATAGAATTTCGAAAAGAGAAAACATCTTTGATTTCTGTGAACTCATACATTTCATTTGTTATATATATATTTATTATCCCCACAGTATATTACGTTGAGTATATAAATTTATATATATATATATTACACACTGCTGTTTGTAAAAAATGCAACACCATGAAGGAATCATCAGAATTAAATGAACTTTACAACAAATATCAATTATAAGATGCCAAGTAAAACAGTAAAGTTTCAAAACCACCGCGCATGCGTGGCGTGAGCAGCTCTCTCCGAACTGATACTGAAAGCATATAAATAGGGGGCTGTAGTGGAACATTGAAAATAGTTAATGATTATTTGTTAGTAACGAACGTTTAGTGAGACCTAAATATACCTCCACGACGAAATAAGGAGAAATTCCAACAACTTATGGAGTTTGAACGGGGGAGGATTTACCTATCGCGCAATAGGAACTCGTGTGTAGCGGAACAGTTCCACAGTGATGCGAGTTTGGATGCAGTGGACCGACGAGCACCGAGCAACTCGAAACACTGGCAGTGGACGACGGAAAGTAACGTCAGCGCGCGACGATCGACACCTGTTTCGCGTGGCGGTGAAGGACCATACAGCTTCCTCCAGTCAGTTAGCACCGCGTTGGTCTATTGCTACAGGTGTACTAATGTCGGCTTCGTCAATTCGTCGACGTCGGCTGCACCGTGGATTACGTGCGAGGGTATCTTTCTACAGGATCCCCCTCACCGCAAACTATAGACGGCTGCGTCTGCAATGGGCTCATGAGCACAGAACCTGGCAAGCTGATTGGCACCAAGTCGTCTTTTCAGGTGAATCCCGCTTCCATTTGTGAAACCATGATGGCCGCATTCGTGTTAGACGTTATGCCGGTGAACGCTGCCTTCCAGAGTGCGTTATCGAACGACATAGTGGCCTAACACCCGGAGTTATGGTTTGGGGGGGGGCGGTTTTGTATAATGACGATCCAATTTGCTACGAATTGAAGGTAATCTCAATAGCAACAAGTAAGTCCCTAAGTCGTTCCTTTCCTTCAAGGCAACCTGGATCTATCTTTCAGCAGGATAATGCAAGCCCATATGTTGCAAAGACTGTTCGAGACTTCTGTTCAGCCCAACACATGCAACTTCTATCTTGGCCTGCTTATCCGCCGGATATGTCACCTATTGAGCACGTGTGGGATTTGGTTGTTTAGCGTCTCATTCGTGATCCGCGTCCTGCAACTTCAAAAGATGAGCTTTTGGTGCACAAGAAATATGGAATTCTCTTCCACAAGCAGACATTCAAATCTCTTTGACTCCATGCCATGTCATATAGCAACACTTACTGCAGCGCTTGGTGGCTACACCAAATGTTAATTTCGGACACTTAATATTGTTTTTTTGCTTTGAAAATTTCGTAATTTTTTGACGAATTTAAATTTTATTTAATTCTGGTGATTCCTTCGTGGTGTTGATTTTTACAAACAGCAGTTTACATTAATGAAAAGAACTTGAATTTAACATTTATGTACAAGGATTATTATATAGACAATATACAATGGTGTTCAAAATTAAGACAATTTTTAGATTTGGTCGATTACCTCTAGAACTATTGGACAAATTTCAGTTAAATTTCGTCTGTTCTTAAGGCTGATGTATTACAAAAAAAAATAACTATTCAACATTTATAATACACACGCATGATCGTGCGTAACATTCATCGAAATTGGAAGGTATGAAACAGGAGTTGCAGAATAGAACAAAAATATATATCAATACAGCGTATGGTCTACTCTTACAAAAAGATAAAGCCCTCGCACCTGTATTTTATACGAGAAATATAGTTCAAGGATTCCTGTGGCAATTAGTTCCTCTTTTTCAACATCACTGTTTTCAGACTTTGAAGGGTTCCCGGATGAAGGTTGAGGATCGCAATGTCCTTATCAAAATGTCCCAGGTATGATCTGTATCAGCGGTGGGTGGATTTCTCCAGGGTACGGGCTACTTCTAATGTTTTTAAGGTGTTGCAGTACACCCAATGGCGTAGGTGTGGCCCTTCAGTATTAAATTTAAAAGTTTTCTTTTCTTAACACTTGTTTTAGACGTTTTGTTTCCGTTTAAAAAATAGGACGGACTACAATTTTTTTTTACTACACAAAATCGTCAAATTTAATGCTTGAAGAATTATGAGTGATTACTAGCCCGTGGAGCGTAGATGAATTAAATGCAGCGAGCTCAGAACATACGTGAACTGATAAATCATAAACCTATGTATGTACTTCCTTTGTTCACTGCCGAAACCCGCGCCATCGCCGAAGATGACATCAACACGGGAACCCAATCCCGTGAAAGCGCGAGAGAGATGGGGGATGATGTCTAAGTAGACAACCTCGTGCTATGGCGGAAAGATGTGATCATCAACATTTATTCTCTCCTTCAGTCCAGGTATAGGAAAA
Source organism: Trichonephila clavata (assembly GCA_019973975.1). Taxonomy (NCBI): domain Eukaryota; kingdom Metazoa; phylum Arthropoda; class Arachnida; order Araneae; family Nephilidae; genus Trichonephila; species Trichonephila clavata. The sequence continues at coordinate 24,814 of BMAO01033034.1, forward strand.
AATTCATTTATAAGGCTGGCATTGCAGTAATCCAACAGCGGCAGTGAACGTGTTAAAGGTCATCGTGCGCTTCGAATGAAGGTAGATGCGTCGTCCATACATTCATCGTCAATCATTTGCTTAAATAAACACAATCACATCGATTGTGAAAAGCCAATTCTCCAGTCAAGATGGAGTTAATGTTCCATCAGTATGTTTCATTTAGTATGCGTGTCTCAAGTCTTAGTAAAGGTGGTCACCCCCAAAATGTTTTGACGGTTCACCGTTCGATCGCGATCGACTTAATGCTCATCCTTGTTGTATAGGGATGAGGTCTGTAAATATGGCTGGTCAATCCAACCGGCGAATATCTTCACTTTCCAGAAATTCGTCGAAAAGATCTCTAAATGGCCTCGCATTGTCATCCAATAAATGAAATCAGAGTCAATTGCACTCCGGATAAGAAGAAAGAACATAGGGCTCCAAGATCTCATCCCTTATACCTCAAAGAAGTCACAGTACCTCTTGCCAAAGACATAGAGGTAAGTGCAGCCACAAAACGTGATGCCTTTCCAGATCATCAAGCCTCCTCCACCGTACTAGTCAATTTCTCGCACATTGTAAGGCAAGAAGCGGATTCATAAGAAAGTATTATATAGATCATCTTCCTTCTCTTCATAAGAAAGTACGACAAGAATTGCAGGCTATACTAAATTGGGACTCATCAGAGAAGAGAAAGGTCACCCATTGATCCAGGCTTCAATCTCTATGATCTCTGCGCCAGTTTAAGTGGACTTTCCTGTTCCTAGAACTGAACGGAAGCAAACAACATATCTTTTTGTAAACAGTCCTCTCTCATGAAATCTGAAAACAATCACCCTTGAAATTCGAGTCCCTGTGGCTGCACACAGCCCCTGAGAGAGAGCTGAGAAGCTGTAACATCCTTGTTATGCCTGGATGTATGGACAAATGGTGATCTACTCTGGCTGTCATGGGACGACCTAGCCCAGGCTTTCTCTTGACGGATCTGGTATCCTGAAATTGTTTCCTTAAGTTGAACATGACTCTGAGCGTTAAATTAAATTCTCTATAGATAAAGTTTTTAGACTGGCCTTCTTCTAGCCTCCCCATAATTCGCCAACTCACTCCAGCATTTAAACGTCCAGATTAAATGCTGGAAACTCATTTCAAAATGCTGAAAACGTGGTTACTCGTTTCTATTGTTTAAATTTTAATTTAATCGATTACTTCAAAAAACACCAAGAAATTCGATGAAGTATGCTGGCGAACGAAATGTTGATTTTGGCAAGCACAGTTATAAATCCTGTTCCTCGACTAGCTCCACTCATACATACGAATACGCTTACATATTCCACGTACAAAATTTGCATCTTTTGTTTGAAGCAGTATTTTTACATTTCATTCAATTTTTTCCATGAAATTCGACAAAATATAAAAATTTTGTTAATTTTGAATATTAGAGATAGTAGAATTAACTACAAATTTTCTTGTTTTGAAAGAAATTGGATTTCATTTTCCGTCTTTTGTTTCATTTTTTTATGATTACTTCTGTCTAACGTTTTGTTAAAGCTACAAAATTAGCTTGTAGATAATTTTTTTAATTCGAATTCTATCTTAAGCGTTGTCTGCAATTACAACTATAAAATGAGTTATCTCACTTCCAAATTTCCTGCAACTCTTAAGTAAAGACTCAAGCTCCCCTAAGATATTAAAGATAACATGCAGAAAGTTAATAAGCAATTGTTAAATATTAGTAGCAGCCGTTGCCCCTCCCCCCTTTCACATTCGAATCTATCAATCTGCTAGGCTTGTTTCTCTGTTAATTAAAAAACTATTTTTTAGAACATTTATAGAAATCTATGAAAGGAAATTCGTGAAAAATTACTAAAAATACATCAAACTTCAAAAAAAAAATGTTCAAGACATAAATCATGAAATTTTTCAGATTTTGTGCGCAAAATTGGATAGTTGATATAATGCTCAGAAAAATTATTTACTTTTTTTTTATAGATCTAATTACAAACATATCAATAATAGCTCTAAATAAAGCATGTTAATCTATAACAATCATAAATAATAAAGGGCTCTTTAGCAATTATTTTCGTTTGAATAAAAATAGGAAATGTATATTCTTACTTTTTTTGTTTTAAAAAAAAAAAATACTAAAAATCAGCATTTGATTTCAATAGAATTTTCAAATGTAATTATAACAATTCTCTTTTACCTCAGCCTTCTTAATACATTTCTAAGATTTAACTAAGAATAGAATATAGACTAAATCAAAAAGCTTAACAGTCATTTCTAGCAAATCTATGCGTTACGTTTATTTTACACACTATGTTCAGTTTAAGAGCAAGTCACACGACCTTCTATTATTTTGAGCCTCTTAGACATACCTTATTTCTGTGATGCTTACATTTTTTTGTAATTTTTTTTAAAAAAATTAAACTTTTTAAGAAGCGAAAGATGCATCGTGTCTAGACAGTCAGCAAAACAAATAAAAAAGATGCAGCGCATTTAATTCGTAAACAGCCTTTTTGAAACACAAGGGTACTATTAAATTATTCTAAATTACGTACTTGTTGAATGAAATAAGAAAATTTATTCTAAATAAAAAAATATATATTTAATTAAAATCCAGACGAATTATTTTGTTTTAGTAAAATTTTACCTTAAAATATTTGTCCTTTCAGAGCAGTTAATTTTCGAATAAAATATAATTAATTAACATTTGTATTATCTTAACACACTTGTGAATTGTGTGTGATTTCTTAGTTTCAGTTCAAAATAAAGAATTCTAATTAGAATAAACCACGCTAGAACAATAACTTAAAAAACTTTCTTCTACATTCACTGTTCTTAATTTAAAAGCTGTTATATATTTTTATGCTATAATTTTAAAATTTATTGCTTTAATCATTTAAAATAATTAATTTCAATTTTTGGTTTCTTTCGTAAATATTCAAAAATCTTTTGTTAAAAAGTTTGCATCTGAATACTAGACAAATATCTTAGTTTTCAACTTAATTGTGTATGTGTGTAAAAGTGGTAATGTTCCTAATAAATATTTATATTGTCAATTTTGGTATTAATTTTTAATACGCTTTTTATACATATATAGACAAACCTTCAAACATAGTAAGTTGATTAAAAGATTCATGTAAGTAAAATTATTAAAATAAATTAATAAGTTTTCCTTTCTTATATTCATTGCAAATCAATAGTCTATCTCCTTTTATTATAAATTTTTATTTCAATTGAATTAGTAAATTTTTAAGAGTAATTTACGGAAACGTTTTTCTGTTATTTCAAAAACGAAAACAAATCAAATTACAGCGAAAGTTAGTAAATATTGTTGAAAAATAAATACAACATCAACGTTCCTATAATGTAAACAAATTTCATCATTAGAATAATTAATCTTCGTTCCAAATGATATCCTTTATTATAAGAATAATTTACATAAACAGCAAAATTGCAAAAATAGTTATAATTATTTCTCACTCAATACTTATAATGTTTAACGTATGCAAAATTTGAGTCAAATTTTCTGCCTTGGATCAAAATTAACTCATATCATTGGAGCCTTATCATGACGGTAGAAATAGTATTCGGCCGGGAAATTCCTGACTCACGTATAATTGTATAGACACACATTTTTGTGTCTAGTGATATTCGATGCACTATACACCTCATACATGGTACTAGGAGTATTATTTTAAAAATATTTATTCTCGAAACATATTAAAGTTGGATAAATTTATATAATTTTGTTTTCAAATAAATTAAAACAATAGTTTTATTAGAATTTTTTCTCGCTCAACTACAAATTTTTAAAACATTAAAAACTCACCTGTAATAATATTTCACACACAAAAAGGAAAGTTGTATTTTAAATATTTTCTCTCATCAGGCAAGTAAAGATGTCTCATAACGATGTGATTTAAAACAAACTTAACAGCTTGGATAACAAAAAAAAAATTTTATTCTCTTTTTCACATTCATCATTGCTATATACAGTGGACCCCAAAAGTGTTCGTACACTTGCAATTTCCTATAATATTTAATGTTTTCGACTAATAAAAATTAATATATTGTAATTGTAATTTTTTTATGATATTTGCAACTTGTTCTTAATAGAATGACATATTTATTTTTTTAAAAATGATATAACTATTATTTTTAAAAATTAATAATCAAAAAGCTATTGAAAAATTACACCACAAAAGTCTTCGTACACCTAAAAAAAATCTCAACTTAGCTTTAAATATAGTATTTCTTTCTTACTTTAGTACTTAGTAGGATATTTTTTAGTGTTCACAATAACTTTTAAATGTTTTGGAATAGATTTAATCAGTTTTTTGTAATTTCTGCATTGGTTTTCCTCCATGCTTCTATTATTATTCTTTTTACTTCCCATTATGTGTTTATATGTCATGTTTTCTTTTTTTTTAAATCAAATTCTCACCAAATATGTTCTACTGGGCTAAATAAACTGATTGAGGAGGTTTTTTCAGAATTTTGAGGCAGTTGTTGAGACACCAGTGGCATACATTGAGAGAAGTGCGCTTGGTGTCATTATCTCGTTACAAAATGAAGTGGTCTCCAATATCCAAATTTTGGGCAGATAATTTAAAATTCCTCTAAAATATTTAAATAGAGCTCATGATTCCCAATACCATAAAAAAACCAAATTACCCAATTTTAAAGTCGATTTACACCCCCACGCAAGAATTTCTCCACTTCCATGCTGAAGCATGGAGGTGGAGGAGTTCTTGTTGCACATAAATTCATGGGATTAAATTCCTGATTTTTTTCATTTACAAACTATTATATGCCCATCAGAATCAAAAATGTTTAATTCTCCGTCATCCCAATCAATTTGGCGACAATTTTGAATTTTCTGAAACTTAACCCAAGAATCAAATTGGATCAATGAACCATGGAGATGGAAGTGTTCTTGCGTGGAGGAGTAAATCGGCCTCAAAATTAGATAATTTGGTATTTTTGGATGGTATTGTGAATCATCAGCTCTACTTAAATATTTTAAAGTGAAATTTTAAATCATCTGGCGAAAATTTGGATATAGGAGACTACTTCATTTTTTAACAGGATAATGACACCAAGCGCTCTGCTCTCAATGTATGCCGCTGGTGTCTCTATAACTGTCCAAAATTCTGAAAAAACCTCCTCAATCAGTTTATTTAGCCCAGTAGAACATATTTGGTGAGAATCTGATTTAAAAAAAAAGAAAACATGACATATAAACACATAAAATGGGAAGTAAAAACAATAATAACAGAAGCATGGAGGAAAACCGAAGCAAAAATTACAAAAACTAATTAAATCTATACCAAAACATTTAAAAGTTATTGTGAACACTAAAAGGTATCCTACTAAGTACTAAAGTAAGAAAGAAATACTATATTTAAAGCTAAGTTGAGATTTTTTTTTTTAGGTGTACGAAGACTTTTGTGGCGTAATTTTTCAATAGCTTTTTGATTACTAATTTTTAAAAATAATAGTAATATCATTTTTAAAAAAATAATTATGTCATTCTATTAAGAACAAGTTGCAGATATAAAAAAATTACAATTACAATACATTAATTTTTATTAGTCGAAAACATGAAATTTTATAGGAAATTGCAAGTGTACGAACACTTTTGGGGCCCACTGTATATATCAATTATCCGAACTGTTCCAAAATATTTCTAAAGTTGCAAACGATAAATAACACAAAAACACGATAGAATCAATTTTTGTCGGTTACAATTGAAACCGCCTCAGCAACATAATGGCCAGTGGCTACATCTAACTCATTTCTCGTAATTTCTCAATTATTTATTTAATAAAAAAAAAAGAAATCCTTGAAAAATAGTGTATAGTTCTTTATTATTAATTTTTTTCAAAAAAATCTGCTTTCATCTTCTAAATACACCACAAAAAATATAAATCAGACAAAAATTAGAAACATTTGCTTCCTTTCTTCTGATAAAAGTGCTGTTTTCTTTCCTATAGAAATGTGCTTATATCTGGCAATTTTTAAGATTTAATATATTTTTTTATTGGCGTCACACTTTCAAACTGAACAAGGGTTATTGACGACGGCCCTCATATTTTTAAACCTCAGCCAGGTAATGAGGACAAAAACTGAGCAGGAATCCTACTCTCAACACTTCCACATCACGTTATATAAGGTAAAGACTTCGTCTCGACAGATTTGACTTACATTAACCTCTCTACACAGTGGGAATTCAGTGGCATCAGGACTTGAACCCATGACTCGAGAATGTCAGCCACAAGTTCACACGCGATCTCACTGAATTATTTCAAAACAAACTTAATTACAATTTTTATGGAAGCTATAAGCCTCACATTTTGTGTTAAACATTCTACTAAAGAGTTAAATTTTGATATAACAATGGTAGAATAAAGAATTCTAATACATTCTAAAAGGTTAAATCATATCTAGAGGAATTACTATATAGTGCTAAGTAAAACTACATATATAAATTAATGTTAAAAAAATATCTTCTTTAAAAAAGAATTCTGAATTTATAATTCTCATATTTTTTTATTGACCGTTTTTATAGTAAAAATTTACAATTTCAGGTCAATTGTATTGTTAACATAGGTATTGAAATTGTATTAAAAGATTTGTTCTTGTACTTGTAAAAGTATATAAGATTATTAAAAATTAAATAAAAATTCCAAAATGATCATTAATTCAATCGGAATTTCTTTAAATTTGATCCATACAATTTCTAGTAGCAAATATCCATAAAAACCGTTAATAGGTAATTTTCACTGTGTCATTGAAAAGAACCCAACGACTTTCTTAACTAGGTGCTTTTAGAAATGTCGCTATTCAGAAGAAGTCAAAATGTTATTATAAAATAGATACAAATACAGTAATATTTAAATTCTTACACCAGAAATTCGGTTTAAAAAATTCGATATGTAATGGATTAGTTGTTCTGGATTTAAATAAAATATAAGGAAAATAGTGTAAGCATTTTTGGGGACAAAGAAAAAAAAAGCCAATTTTGAACATTTATGTTAGAACTTGTAATTTTCACAGATTAAGAATTTTTTACAAGATTCGTTAACTGTATCTGTATTAATAATTCATGAATAAATTAAACGCTTATTTTTACAATACAAGAATAAACATCAAAGCATAAAATAGTGCAGAAATTTTCCAAATTTTCATATTTTTATTATTGTCAAAAAACATAAACGCGCGAATATTTTTTTACCGTTTTAGTTAATTTTCAGCAAATAGATTTTGATACATGATAAAATCTTAATTCCTTTTTTCCAACACACACACACCTGACTGTTTTTCTTTTATGTATTATCATTATATATTTAAAACAAAACACACATCTAAGCTTGAGTGAAGGATCATCAGAGCGTCGCGAATTACTAATTGCCGTCCTGTCACCTGACCGTGACTCTTAATTATGTTGCCTCTTTCGTCAAAATTCCATCTATAGAGATTTTAATCGGATTAAACAGTAGTTAATGTTGTGACTTACGAATCTATATATATAAAGGAGAAAAGCGACTCAGTCACTGACTGACTGACTAATCACGATATCTCTGGAACTATTCAACCTACAGACTTGAAATTTGGTAGACATGTTCCTTTCATAGAGTAGACATCAGCTAAGAACGGATTTTCCGAAATTCGAAACGCAAAGGGCGTTACGGGGGATTAAGGGGCGTTAAAATAATTGTTTCCATGTTTAAACTACTTGATGTACAATCTTGAAATTGGGTAAGCAGATTCCTTTCAGAGAGAAGAGATCCGCTACAAAATGAGTTTGGTGAAAATCGACCCCCAAAGGGCGTTTCAGGGGCTTAGGGGGCGTTATAGATAATTATTTCCATTTTTAAACTATTTGACGCCCTGTCTTTAAATTTGATATAAACAGATTCCTTTCGTAGAATAATGATCAGTTACAAAACGGGTTTTGTGAAAACAGACTTCTAAGTGGCGTTGCGGGGGATTAAGGGGCGTAATAGATAAATATATCCGTTTTTAAACTACTTCACCTACCTGCTTGAAAATTGGTAGGTAAGTTTCTTTCCTGGAGTAAATATCCGCTACAAAATGGGTTTTGGGAAAATTGACCCCCAAGGGGTGTTGCGGGGGCGGGGGGTTTAAGGGGCGTTATAAATTCCGATTTTTAAGTTACTAGACGTACAGTCTTGAAACTTAGTAAGCAGATTCCTATTCATAGGGTAGAGATACGCTACAAAATGGGTTTCGTGAAAATTGCCCCCAAGTGGCGTTGCGTGACTTAAGGGGCGTTATAGATAATTATTTCCATTTTTAAACTATTAGACGTACAGTCTTTATATTTGATAAATAGATTTTTTTCATAGAGTAGAGATCAGCTATAAGAAGTTTTTGTGAAAACAGACCTCTGTGGCGTTGCAGGGGATTAAGTGGCGTAAGAGATAAATATTTTCGTTTTTAAACTACTTGACCTACCTGCTTGAAAATTGGTAGTAATGTTTCTTTCATGTTGGAGAAAATTGACCTCCAAGGGGTGTTACGGGGGGTTAAGGGCAGATAAAAATAATTATTTCTTTTTTAAAACTATTAGGCTCACAGTCTTGAAATTTGGTTAGCAGATTCCTCTCATAGGATAGAAATACACTACAAAATGTGTTTTGTGAAAATCGACCCCTAGGTGGCGTTGCGGGGGTTCAAGGGGCGTTATTGATAATTTTTTTGCATTTTTAATTAATTGGACGCACAGTCTTCAAATTTTGCTAAGCAGATTCCTTTCATAGAGTGCAATTCCCCTACAAAATGGGTTTTGTGAAAACAGACCCAGAAGTGGCGTTGCGAGGGCTCAAGTGGCGTTATAGATAATTATCCCCATTTTTAAACTGTTAGATGTACAGTCTTGAAATTTGATAAGCAGATTCCTTTCGTAAAGTAGAGAACCGTTACAAAATGGGTTTCGCGAATATCAACTACCAAGTTTAATTTCGGTAGATTAAGAGGCGTAATCGATAAATATTTCCATTTTTAAACTATTTGATCATCCTGCTTGAAAATTGGTAGGCATGTTCCTTTCATGGAATAGAGTTCCTCTAACAAAAAGTAAAACGAAAATTGAGCCCTAAGGATGTTTGCGAGGGGTCAAGAGGAGTTACAGAAAAAAATTCCTGTTTTTAATTGTTAGACCCATATGCTTGAAATTTGTTAAGCATGTGTTTCTTTTGTTGAATAGGGATCCACTATGAATAAATTTTAAGCAAATCAAGTTCTGGGGGTTGCAGGGGGTTACTGGGACGTATTAACAAAAAAATTACTTTTTTCGAGCTACAAGGCCTATAATAATGAAATTTGGTTTGCATTTTTCTTTTGTTGAATTGAAATCCGCTAAGAACGGTAATTTTGGAAAACGGCTCTCAACGGGATTACGGGGATATTGATAGTAAAACTTTTGTTTTTTTCCTGTTAGATTTAGACTTGAAATTTGGCTTGCATGTTCAATTTACGGAGTAGAGGAATCCACTTGGTTTTTGAGTTACGAAAGAGCAAACATCATTCTATGCTTCAATTTTAGAGATTTTTAGAAAATACAAATTAGATGAGTTCTGCCCTTTTTTTTTATCAACAGCTGACAGTTTCAGGTATAAGTATATTTTTCAATTCAATCGAATTCTTAATGCTAGGACTTAGATATCAATAATTTATACATATATATAATCAGTAAAAATTTATAAAACATCATGAAATACCCAGCGAAGCGGGCGGGTAACGGCGAGTATTATATAAAATACCGAATATGAAGACACTGTTACAAAATTCATATTAAACAGTAGTGCAAAATTGTTACATAAATTTCCTTTTTGCCTTAAGATTTTCAAAAATGTACATATTTTAAAAATTATATATATATATATATATATACACTGGTGTGCAAAAATTAAGGACGAAGTCGAAAAATTAGCATATCAGCTGAACGAAGAGGCAGAGCGGACAGAAAGACCAATCAGGAGATTAAGTGAGGTGATGTACGGTAGCACATGCGCAGATATGCAGGTAGACGTCACGGGGGAGTGTCTGAGTAGTAAAGCATGTTGTCGGTGTAAGATTAGTATTTCTGGCAAAGAGATTGCACACCGTATAGAAGTTAAAATCACACCGAGTTGCTGCCTCAGCGAGAAATGGCGAATAATCAATCTGTTAGACGACATATGGATGCTTTTACCCGAGGTCGAATCATTGGGAAGTTGGAGGAAGGTCGCAGTGGGACAAGTGTGGCTGCAGAAATCGGAATTGCTCACAGCATCGCTTCACGACTTTGGAGACAATTTCAAACTACAGGAACAGCTATCCGGGGGTTCAGTAGTGGTCGTCCACGAGGAACCACACCCGCAGATGACCTGTATTTTGCCTTACAGGCCAGAAGAAACAGGCGGCAGACAGCGGGAGAAATCGCTAGACACACGACACTGGCGACTGGACGACTGATATCGCGTTTTACCGTGGCCAGAAGACTGCACGGTGGTGGTCTGTTTGCACGACACCCTGTACGGTGTGTACCTCTAACGCCTGCCCATCGGAGAAGGCGTTCTCTGTGGTGCCGGGAATACCGGAATTGGAGAGACAATGAATGGGGACGAGTACTCTTTACAGATGAGAGTAGATTCAGTCTGAGTAGCGATTCTCATCGCATACTCAATAGGAGAGAGCGGGGAAGCCGCAATCATCCCTCGAACATCATTGAAAGGGGCAGGTATGGAGGTGGCGGTGTTCTCGTTTGGGGAGGCATCATGCTTGGTAGTCGTACAAACCTTCACATCTTCGACGCAGGTTCAGTCAACGGGACCCGTTATTGTAACGAGATTCTTCTTCCATATGTGCGTCTTTTTAGAGGCGTTATGGGTCCGCAGTTCCTTTTCATGGACGACAATGCACCATGTCATCGCACAGTAGCTGCCGAACAGCTCTTAGAGAGTGAGGATATTGAACGTATGGATTGGCCGGCACGATCTCCGGATCTCAATCCCATCGAGCATGTATGGGATTTTCTAGGCAGACGCTTGGCAGCTCGTACCTTACCACCAGTAACGATTCCGGAGCTTCGATTGGCGCTGCAAGACGAATGGGCAGCAATGCCTCAACAACTCATTGACACCCTCAATCTCAGCATGGGCAGACGCTGTGAAACCTGCCTAGCAGTCAGGGGAGATCATATCCCCTACTAAAGACCGGATATTTCTTGCTGGACACCCATCACAGGGATGTTTCGGCCTTCAGTCGCATTGCGCTCCATGCTACTTTTTCAATAAAGCTTCTTTTTATCCCTCTGATTTCTCTTTTAGTAAGTGTTGCTTACATTACTCATGTCCTTGCGTATTGGGGATCTTACGGTATTAAATGTGTTGATTTGGAATGCTTTTGTACAAAGTTATATTGAAAAAACCGTCTCGTCCTTAATTTTTGCACACCAGTGTATATTACTTTCGAGTGGTAATGATTAATGTCGCATTCCTGGCGAGGGGTAGTTATTTCATGTTAAAAAATTATTACGGGTGTAGGGTGTATGTAGATGACGTTGGATTAATGAGGCATCATCTTGTTATTCCACTTTATTTCACACTATTTTACGTAACGTTTCAAAAGTGCAGGAAGCGGACACAAAACATAAACAAAGCTGCAGCCGGTTACACATATTGAAGGCAAACAAAGAATAAGAAGGACGGAAAATTTCCAGAGATCTCACTATTTATACTATGCTGGAAATCACATGATCTGTGTGGGTGGATAGATGTAATTCAAAAGATGGCCGTTAGGCGGGTAGCTAGTTTATTATTTACGTGTTAATCCTGAAAGACTGGACCACAAAATTTAAAGTTATTTAAAAGGATACTAGAGGGAATTATTACACACACACACACACACAAACACACACACACATATATATATATATATATATATATATATTAAATATGAAATATATGTCAGTAAAGTTACTGAAATAGATTAAATATGCATAACTTTCTATAGATTTTCTTTACGTGTCAAACTATATTTACTGATAGAAATTTAAATATAATTAAATATCAATGTAATACTCAAAAGAACATTCAGAAATGAGATTTCATTCATTCTATTTGAAGGAGTGTAAGCAAACTATGTGTTGTACATTAGTTATCTTATTTACCGCACAACCGGTGATAGTTCACACGTTCTAAAGGAGAGAAATAGCGGAAGTTGCCACCAGGAAACGGTTTTAGTTCCATTCAAGCTATTGAGAGTGTCGAGCTATATGAAGCAGAGCGTTGTCTTTTTGAAATCACGTTCCGGGGATGACCAGCACAAATAACAGCATCACAGAAGAAACTAGAGTATTGTTCTGATATTGTCCGTAATATGTACAAGAGATGTTCGTGGTCCAAATACAATGCTTGCCCAAACTATGAAGCTGGTGTGGGATTGGCGTGGCACTCAGCGATTTGGGCTGGCAAGTGACGTACCCCGGGAAGTCATCACACTCATTTACGACTGTCATGCCTCCATAAAACGAAATTCGGGACTCATCTGTAAACAGTACCCGATCACATTTGTTGGTCCAGTGGCGATAACATGAATACCAAATCGGTCAAGTAGCCCTGTACTGAATACTTAAAGGAACTGTAGTGGATGGCTAGCTGTCACACACGCAGCCATTTCTCATGAAACTTGTTGCAGATATTTTGACTACTTACAGATCCACCCTCTCATAATAGCAAGCGATTTTTAAAAATCAGATCTAGGCAAATGAATCTCAGTGAAAATCTGTCTGTCAGTATGATCTCTTGTGGATTTGTGCGATTCAGTCTCTCTCAGATATATTCTTAGATCAAGTGTGCATCCATCTTTTCATTGATGAATTGTATTCTTTCTCCGTTCAACACACGAATATTAATACACGAATTGTGAACATCAATACACCAAGGGAAGACAGTTTAAGAATTAGGTATAGTGTTTCACAGGCGATATGTTGGTGTTCAAACTCATTGATAGAAGGCTCCGATGCATATCCTATTCTCCTTCAATAGTTCCGATGCTGTAATTCGTCACTGATTATGTACGAAGTGTGCCAGCTTCTTAGCTAGAAACTGAGTATCATGTAACCTGAACGCGGTTGGGCAAGTTAAAACATTTTCATATATTTTTCACCTTTACCCGTTCCGCAACTTGCATTTAGCTGCACGTATACAGTGGGGCAAATAAGTTTTAAGACTCATCCTAGAGCGCAGGCTGTGATGGCGCATGAGTGCAAATGCGCATGCGTCATAATGCCCATGGTCTTTTGGAACACTGCCAACAAGTTATGCACAGTTAGTTAAGTAGTTAAGAGAAGAGAAGTGTTTATTACAGAAGTAAATTTTTTTAACGTTGATTTTTTTTTAAGATGGAACAAAGTGCTGCTATCAAATTTCACGCAAAACTAGGTAAAAGTGCTTCGGAAACGTATAAATTCATGAAACAAGTTTACGGTGACTGTTGTTTAAGTAGATCAAGCGTTTTTTTGTGGCACAAACGTTTTTTGAATTGAAGAGATATGGTAGGAGATTATCAGCGTAGTAGAAGGCCAATTTCATCTAGAACACCTGAAATTGTTGAGAAAGTACGAAATTTCGTAGCAAACGATTGCTGTGCGTCATTAAGAATGATGGCAGACTCTTTAAACATCAACATTCAAACCATCCTGCATGAAGATTTGAGCAAATCAAAAGTGTGTGCTAAATTTGTTCCATACACTTTATCCCCTGAACAAAAAGCGATGAGAAGATCCCATTGCACATAGACATCATTTCAGCCGCTAAAAACTATCCAAATGTCTTGAAGTTTATTGTTAAAGGTGATGAAATCTACCTGGTGTTTCAAATATGACCCTGAAACACAAAGCAACAAAGTGAGGAATGGAAGTCAGAAAATTCACCGCGAGCCAAAAAAACAAGGAAAATTCCATCCAAAACCAAAACAATGCTTATTACATTATTCGATGCTGAGGGTATTTATTATCCACAAAGAATTTGTTCCAATAGGAAAAATAATTACAGTTAAGTACCTTAGTGGTACCTTAGCTGTTTTAAAGCATTTGATGGCCAAAACTCGTCACATTCGTCCAGAATATCGTACTGAAAGCTGTTGGTGCATGACAATGCACCCAGTCACACCTCTCTCGTTGTTCGTCAATTTATGGCAAAAAATTGTGACTATTCTTTATTCCCAAAATTTAAAATGGGATTGAAAGGGTGTTATGTTGAGGATATTTCGACCTTACAAGTAGCTTCGATGCATGCTTTGCAGGTTATTTCTCAAAGTGATTTACAACAGGTGTTTGATTCCTTAATAAATCGCTGTAACAAGTGCATTGAAGCCGGAGGTACCTATTTTGAATTTTAAAATACAGGAATTAATTTCTTTTTTACATTTCTCTTTAGGGACACGGTCTTAAAGCTTATTTGCCGCACTGTGTACTTCCATGTTCCTAGAATTTCGTTTTTTAGGATATGAAAAGTCTATGTTCGAAATGCTCATAAGAACCCTTACACAAATTTCTAGTTCAACACAACCCGGAAAAATTCGGTTTCCTTTTATATATTTTTTTCATTACATCCATCATACTTATAATGTTGAAGAATAAATATTTTAAAATAAAATCATATTTAAACATAAAAGATTTACTTACATTTCCTTTAAGTAATGTTACAATATATATATACAGAGAAACCATGAGGCTTTGTGTTCAATCCTTCACACAAATACAACCTCACGATTTCTAAACAGAGGAGGCGAAAGAAAAAAAACAATCTATTGAGCAATTCATCCTTTTGAGCCGTTCATTGAACCATCCAAACAACGATTTCGTTAAAGAGGATGCCGTACGAATTCATTAATATGCGGAGAGTGTGATCTGCATATCTCATCCTTGAAAAATCTCGCCGTTTGGTATGGCTTCAAAGCCTTACAAAATGAGATCAGCGTTTTCAACGGCCGGATCATCTAAGCATGCTCGGCTGTACCCATCGTTTGCGTCTTAAAAGGTTCCACGACACACCCTCGCCAGCTGAAGACAATTATGCTCGCGTTTGAAAGACTTAATTGCATTCCACCGCCTTTAGAAACAATCCTAGAAAAATAATCAGCTCATCGAAGTAGGCTGTTATGATTAATATACCCATCAATGGACGCGCGCGCGATTGAGATTTGGGCCGCACGATAAATTAGTTATTCTTCATTCGAACCGTTTGACTGGAAGTATTTAAACTATTCCTGAGATGAACGAAAACTATTCTCATTCTATTTTTGTGCAGACTTGTGAAAATTAAAATTTGTTATAAATATAAATTAATTTGCTCTGAATAAGCGGTAAGCCTTATTTTATAAATAATACAAGTGTCATGAAATTATTTTTTTAAAGAAAATTATTTTGGTTTCCTTTTTTAGAACATTGAAACTGCCATTATTTTTGAGTACCTAAATTTGAAGTTAGCTCTTTACATGAAACACAAAATTATATTATTAAATATAAACGGAAAAGAAAATTACTCATTTTAAAAGATCCGACCACGTGCGACAACGTTTTTTTTTTAATACATGTCAAGAAAAGCATGCTAAAATTAATAAGAGAAAAGACATTATTATTACTATAATAGGGAAAAAATGGGTAAAAATTTACAAAAAATAGCATAAACGCGGCCCATTCTGCATCAAAAGTTTATGAACAAATTTTCAATTTTTCAATTCTGATGTATTGCTATGTTACTCGTTTTTGAAATGACCTTCAGAATAAGGAATATTTTAATTTTTACAAAAACTGGAGCACTTTATCTTAGTTATAATGTGAAATTGCATAAAAAAAACAGCGATTATATTCACATAAGGGGCTGTAAATTTTGTAATAAAACAATGATTGATAAATCTGAAGTTTAAAATACTTCTACTATTGTACAGAACATACACAAAAATGTGACACAGTTAATTATTTTCAAAACTTTTTTAGCAATCGCTGTCACTGTTTTTTAAGTATATCTTGCTTAAAGTAATGGCATCTGCTTTTGCTAAAACACTTGTAGTTTTTGTTTTAGTGAATGGAAAATAACAAACTTGGTATTTTTATAAAGCTACTAAGATGGCCTATAAAATAAAATCATAAGAAAATGTGTCAACTTTTGGCACAATTCACAATTTTAAGGTAGTCGGATACCTTAAGACTCATCGAATTGCAGATTCAATAAAAATTAAGAACTTTTTGTAATTTCAAATACGTATATGACTTATAAAATAATAACTTTTTGTAATTTCAAAAAGTAATTATTTTATAAGTCATTCTCGCACGCATGAAGAAGCTCAAGTTCGTTCAAGAAGAAGTAATACAAGATAGAGTTGAGTATTCAAGTTTACAATTAAAATAGATGTTAACGTCCCCTATATGTTTAAAATTGCATTATTCAAAAGTTTCAAACATTAAGCTCTATTTTTCTAAGGGAAATTATGCAATTAAATTTTTTTTTTGAATTTTAAAGAGTTACAAACACTTATGCTGAGACTAATAAATAAACTCACAAAAAATGAGGTAAAAAATTTTGCAGAATTAAGGAATAGAAAAAAAATTGACAAATGTTGCAGTAATAAAGTATAAAATCTATCAGTAATAATCATAGGATTCAAAACAAAAACGATTTAATTCAAGTAAAAAAAAATTAATTCTGAAATAGTACTATTTTAAAAGAGTAAAGTTTTTTGTGTTGAAATTTTCATCATGAATTCGAGATGATTAGTTGCCAATATTGACTTCTAATACAGACGTAATTATTTTTTAAGTGATATCCCACACACAATTTAGATTCTTCGACATATTCACCTAATTATGTTATTCGTACTAAAAATGTTGATCGATTGTTTTTTTAAATGTGAAATGAATACATTTATGAAATCTTTCATTTAAAAAAACAATAGTGCAATTATTTTTAACGTTACGCGGGTCACTCTGAAATTTTTGAGATACTCCTAAGTTTTTAAAGTTATACTTACAAAATTTTAGGAGTGTTCAAAGTTCTCCTCCAGCATCAATGCAATTTTGTACGAATTTTTCACTGATTAAATGCCTCAAACCATTCATTTCTTGGAATTAATGAAAAAATGCATTTATAGCCACATCAATCTCTTCTTCTGAATGAAAACGACATCCTCGTAAGTTCTTTTTTCGATTAAAAAATAACCAAAAGTCACACATAGCAAGATCCGGAGAATAAGGTGGATGTTCTGTGACGAATCTATACACGTCATTATTTCACTAATTCTCTTGGGGAAGCTTTGGGGCCAACATTCCCGTTAATTCACAGCCTCTCAAGAAGAAACCCTGATATTTAAATTAGTTTGACTATATAAAGTCTATATATAAGTTTTGTAGATGTAAGATAGAAGGAGCCGGAGAGCTGTTGCACTGATACGTAGGTGAGAATATTAGAATATTTCATTGAGTATTTCACAAACATAGCGCGAGTTAAGGAAGTAGTGGCTAAGATATTAAATTATTAGATTGAGGATCTAAGGTAGATTGAATTAGATTTAGTTATCAGATCACTAGCGCTTGTTCATCTTGTCTAGCGCACTTAGTTGTGTTTACTTAGAGTTATTCATTGAGAATGCTCATTCATTGCTCGCTTTATATATCACTCCTAGGGTTTCCTTTTATTGTTTCACTTGTGATTAATTAAGTGTGTTTGAAGAGTAATAAAATAATAGTTATTATGGATGTTGTGGTGATTCCTTGTTTTCCCCCCCCCCCACCTTTAGTTAGGCAAGATGGTGAAGGAGCGGTGCCAAATAAGCAACCCCCACAGTTCTATCACTTAAATTTGTTTTTGTTTAATAAACCCAACTGTGTTAATCTGGTTGTATGGGAAGATGCATTGTCATGGGGAAGCATTAGTCCCCTAACATTCACTTCTTGGAGAATTTCTGGAAGACATTTAGTGGTATACCAGTTTGCTGTTACTGTCTTCTGTCCTTCCAGCTTGATGACTTTCACCATTCCCGTACTTCTGAAGAAAACGGCATACATCATTTTTTTCAAATGCTCGTTTTCTTTTCATCATTGTAGTCGTGGGATCATCTTCAAAGACCCCTGTTTTGCTTTTTTGACGTGTTGGAACGTCAAAAAACGGTATGTACGTTTCATCACCCGTTACAATTTTAGAAATGATGCGGTGGCTACCATCATTTAGCAATTTAAGGTGTATTTTATTGATTCTGACACGCTCCTCTTTTTAGCTCCTCAGTTAGATTATGGGGAATCCAACGGCAACTACTTTTTTCATATGTAATTCTTCATGAGTAATTTTTGTGTATGGCTGCGGATCCAGTGTTAAGTTCCTTCTGTATCATTTGGTAGGTACAACGATTATCATCCATTAATATTTTTCTTATGGCAGACATATTATCCGGAATTACTTCTGGACATGGTCTTACTGCATGTTCTTCATCCTGAAGAAAATTGTGAACACTGCAAAATTCTAAACCATATGAATACAGTGGCACGACATGGAGATTTATCACCCAATGCTAATTACAGCCGTTGAAAGCATTCCTCTTGATTTAATCCAGCTTTAAAATCATAGGAATTCATAGCACGATAATGTTCTCGCGTCAACACCATTTTCTCTTCTGTTTAAAATTTATTCTACGCTAAACAACTTGACGCAAGCCAGTAAAATGTCATCTGTGTTAAAATACTTTGTATTTTTAAATTAATTCGTAAATTTTTTTTTTGTAACTTATCGTCTGTGCGTATTTCAAAAAATTCAGATTTATCCTCGTATGAATATTTCTTTGCAAAAATAAATAATTTTAAACTTCGTTGGGGGACCAAGATATGGATAAATTACATAATATTGTTTAATAAAAATACAAGGCATTTTCAATAAGACAAATATTATAATTACAATTGTTATTTTGAAAAAAACATGAATAAATGACCCTTTTATTTTCATTCTGCAATTAAAAAAATAATCGTTACTCTAAAATGTGCAAATTTTTAAAAAACTTTTCTTCTAGAATGTAAAAAAGGAGAAAAAACAATCAAATAAAGCTAAAAATGTTCTTTGATTGAATACGTACTTCGAGTAATAAAGAATACGAATTTTAGTAAATAATTGGAATCGTCTTTTTCCCTTACCAAGTTTTGTTTCGCATGATAAAGGCTCAATTCAAAGAAATACGCTTTTTACACTGCTTCATACTTTTTTTCCAATCTATAAAGCATTAAAGAAATCATTGTGTCATTTTAAAAACATATATTTGTTGTGCATTCAACATTTATAACGAAAACTACTGTAATATCTCTATTCCGTTCGAAATCGTGTCTTATTAAACCTAGAAATCCAAAGTCGGTGCAATTAATTTAACAAGATGAGACAGGAAAAGAACTTGAAAATAATAAAAACCAATAATAAAAACTGCGAGAAACTTTTTGAGAAACTATTCTAAATCTTTAATGGCAAGTCTCGTTACAGAAATAAAAACAATTGTTTTCAAAGAGATTTCTATCAAAACTAACAATGCGTGTTTCTTAATCAACGAAAAATGTTTCTTCTTGATCGAAAGTAAGCGTGTTCTTAGAAAGTTTTAACTAAAATCTAATAGCTTTGAATAGAATTGACTGGTTTTCGGAAAATTTTAACGGTGGACAATGTTTGGAAATGGCAATTGTTTCTACTATTTCCTTTCACTTTTCTTCAAAAACATTTCCGAATATTTGACTCTATGATGTTTATTCAAGATTAATAATGATTTAAATTTCATATTAGTTGAACTCAAAACTATTGTTTTTTTATTTTCTGCAAAATTGATATTTTTCTCACCTTAAATTTAATTAGCATTTTAAAATTATCAGTTTTCAAATACTTCACGTGTATTCGTATTCAATTTAATATGCTTCCTAAAGAACTAGGTACACGCTCATCTTTCAAGCTCTATGAATGATATCATTTATAATTTAATAAAGTTGGGATTTTCAATAAAAATTATTTAAATTGTACTGGAAGGTCTAAATTGTTAAACTCCATAATCATGATTCAACCAAGAGTAAATTATTTATTGTTCTAAATATATGTTCATTTTCAGCACAATTATAAAGAACTGATGAAACTACAAATCACAGAAAATTATTAGCAAATATAGCTTTGAAATAATATTGATTAAAATTTAGCAGTTGTAAATTATGTTTTCACGTATCAATAAACTACACTCATGTCCATAAATTAAGGGTAATGAAGTTCAGGCAAAGAAAGAGACAGAAGCAAAACAAATTTGACTTACTTGTAAAGTCTATTTATTAAACAAAAGGTAAAGAGCAAAAAAGATGCTATATGTTTGACATAATTAATAAAAATTGCAATTTTTACTCCCTGGGGCAAATTTCAAAAAAGTACCTTTTTACAAAAAAACAGTATAACATGGTTAGTATGATGGTTAATACGGAGTATGTCTCCCGGACGATGCAATACGCCTACAACGCCTACGTATGCTGAGTATCAAATTATCAATCTGATCTTGGGGAATATTACACCACTCATCAAGCAATGCCCTCCGAAGTTCCGGTAGACAGGTGGGAGGGGGTTGACGGGCTGCAATTCGTCGGCCAAGCATATCCCACACATGCACTATTGGATTCAAGTCCGTTGAGTATGCTGGCCAATCCATACGGGTGATATCCTCCGATTGAAGACATTCGTCTACAATGTTTGCACGGTGAGGACGGGCATTGTCATCTATAAACAGAAATTCAGCACCCATTGCGCCCCGAAACAAACGTACATGTTGTTCCAGAATGACATCCCGATAGCTGTGGCCTGTCATCGTTACACTCTGAACATGCAGGTCAGTTCTGGAACCAAGAATAATTTCTCCCGAAACGAGCCATCCTGCACCACCGTAACGGTGTCGTTTAATGGTGTTCTCTTGGTGGTAACGGGTACCTGGCGCTCTCCATATGAAAGTCCGGCGAGAATCAGACTGCAAACTAAACCTGGACTAGTCTGAAAACATCACACAAGACCACTGTTGCGGTGTCCACAATGCATGCTCTCTACTCCAGGTTAATCGCAGGAGACAGTGAGTTGCGGTAAGGGGAACACATCTGACAGGCCTACGAGAATATAGACCAATGTGCCCTAAGCATCTGTACACGGTCTGCCTTGAAACTGTCGTACCTGTAGCTGAAGAGATCTGACGAGACAGGTCTGATGCTGTGCTCCGACTGTTTCTTTTGGCAGTAACTGCCAAATACCAGTCCTCATTCGGCGTTGTAACTCGGGGGCGACCTGTGCTGTAACATCTACTCACATTACCATAATCTTGGAATTGTTGCCAAAGCCTGGAGATGACACTCTGGGCGATTCCAAGTTCCTTGGATACTTCTAGCTGGGTACGTCCACATACCAATCGTCCGATAATTCTACCAGGTAAAAAATCATCCCAATGCTTCCTTTGTGCCATAACTATGCGGTTATTGCACTGAAAGTCTTTTAAAGTCGCTTGTGAACAATTTTACTTCTTTGCCACCATTCCTTATATACCCCTCTCTAACACTCTCGTCATGTACTATCCGCGCCATCTGGTGGTTTCCTGTAATTTGCATATTCTTCTTCAAGATATGTGTGATAATTCAACAGGTGAAATTTTTATTTTAGAGTTCAATTTCTGTGTGATTCTGAATTATCCTTAATTTATGGACATGTGTGTAGTTAAAAAGAAGAATCGTTCCCAATTTTAGAGATATTTATATATATGCAGTAATAAAATCATTTGCGTGTTCCTTTTAAAAATTTGTAAAACGCCCCCTCACTTATTTCACATCAGATGCGAAAGCTTCATAATGGAACATATTTAATAAATAAGTTGTTTACAAAAAGTATTTCCCGATATGTCGGTAACTTTTTTTTCAGAAATAAATTTTGGGCAGAGAGATAAATGAAAATTTTCTGTAAAAGCATAATAAAAACCCTCCATAATCATCAACGAAATTTCATTTCACTTCAAGCTTAGGAAAGTATGGGATTCAATTATGGTTAAATGCATGGTTTTTTTACAGAATTCCTGAACAATTTTAGAAATATTATTAGCCTATAAGTAAGCATTTTATAAATACAGATATGTATGAATGTCTACAAAAATTTGCAAACAGTATGATAAAATTTCCTAATTGGGGGGAAAATCCCAACACTAGAAGTTGTGCAAGATAAACGAAATTTGGCAGGGGTATTTATGCATCTAAATTAGAACTTCGATTCAAGTTTTGCGCTAGGCGCATACGTATGGCGTTAGCAGCACTACTATGAATTTGCTAATGAGGTTGTTTTAAATACGCGATATTAAGTTCGTGAACGTTATTTATCGTTGAGATTTGACGTAGTGAGTTGATGTTAGTCAAAAATGCCTTTAAGAAGACGAAGAAGGCACTATCAACAGCTCACTGAGTTTGAACGAGGTCGTGGGTTTTCTTTCCGCGATATTGTAGAAAGATTTGACAGAGAAATGTATCCACTGTGTATAATTATTGCTAGCAGTGGTCAAGGGATGGTACTGGCTCAAGAAGATCGGGCTCCGAGTGGCCTCGTGGGGCTCGGAGAATGGCTGTGGTGCCTCGTGTTGCTTGTACAACAGAAATACAAGCTGCATGTGCTAGCACAATGACGCAACGAACTATATAAAATCAGTAACTTCAAGGGCCACTCCGACCTATCTGCGGCCTAGACACGCTGATCATACACCTGGAGTCATGGTATAGGGAGCAAATTTTCATGACAGCAGGAAAAAAAGTTCTACGTCATTCTGGTAATTCAACTTGTTTCACTGCCATTTATGAATAACATTTGAAGAAATGTTTTCCAACAGAATAACATGCACCTTCCTACCGCAGTTTTAACCCAACATGTTTTACAGATTGTTGATGTGTTGCCTTGGCTTGCTAAATCATCGGATCTTTCTGTAATAGAGCACGAAAGGGACGATAATTCCAGCTTGATCCACATCCAGAATTAATCCGGAACCCTACTCCACAAATTAATTAATGGTATCTGTATGACAATATGCATGCAAATTTGCAGGCTTGCATTCAAAATTTTGGTGGTTACACCCGTTACTGATGTATCATCACTTTACATTTGAAATGACTCTTCTTGCGTTTACATTAACCTGTAATTTTTAAACTTTTTGCGATTAAATATGTTACCTAGACAAATCTAGTGCTGAAATTCCATTACTTTACCATGATTTTTTCTCTCATAGCGTTGAAAATTTCCCCCCATCAGTGTAGTATCAAAGTGTATCTAAAATTCTTCTGTAAAACACAATATTGAGAGATGAGTTTTACAGTACTCTTTTTGAAACGAAAACTGTCTTTTAAGGAATATTTTGCGTGTGTATTGAAAAGATACATCTCACTTTAAACATTATAAATTTCCTGAAAAATAGCAGCAAAATGTTTATCAAATCGAATTAACAGCAACATTTCTACACCTGGGGCAAAAACTGGCTAAACAATAACATTGTTACAAAACTTCTCTTTTTGAGGAATGTTACTCCGCGCACAACCGTTCAGAAAGAAAAAAAAAGAAGAAAAAAATTTTACATCAATAGTACTTAGGACCATTTTCTCTGTGTTATTTTTTCCCCTTTTTTTCTTGCAGAAATAGCTGTAGAAGAAATAGCATAACAGAACTCAGAAGACGATACTTGGGTAAACAATTTCACCTTTTCGAAAGTGCTTCTTAACTTTCGAAAAAAAGAAGAAAGCTTTGAAGCCGTTAAGATTAGGAAGGCATTACTTTTCTATTTCAGTATTACATAAGGAAATAACGTGAACTCTAAAAGAAAATGTTGATAATAAATAAATGCACAATTTTTTTTAAAAAAAATCCAAAATGTACTTTAAAGAGTTTTTTTTGTGTGTGCTTATTTTGTGCTTTAATTGTTTTAAGGCATTGCACTTTCAATATTTATATAAAAACAACCTATACAGGATGATTAACTCTCTATTATAATAAAAACAGAAATCAAAAAAAATCTTTGGTATCTATTTTAAATGAACTATTAATTACTAATAACATTTTATTTGATTGATGGTTTTTATATGACTGGATAGATAATGATAAATATGTGAATTGTAGAGAACAAAATTTTAAGAAGAAATTCATTTATTGATAAAAAAATTTTGTGAATTACGTTGCAGTCTTTTTAAGCCATTGAACTTTCAATATTTATAAAAAAACAACCTATACGAGATGATTAATGCTCCATAACAATAAATACAGAAATTAAAATCGTTGTCCTACTTGTTAAAGTCACGTTATTCCTCACACTATTTACTTTCCACAACATGAATCATGATATCAAATAAGAATCGATCTTTACTGCAAATATTGCAAGAGTTTATCTGAAATATTAACAGAGCAATGCCCTAGCGAATGGACTGTATTAATTCCAGACGAGAAGACTGAAAGATTCTATTCTCAATTTGTCGAAAACCATTTCATTTAAGTTTGCTCATAGAACAGTGCTATTCGAAATAACAATAACTTGAACAAATAATAATATTTGTGTTAATGTAGAGCTTGTTGTGAAACAAAACTTTGAACTATCTGTTGTATCAACCTCAGAAAGA
Organism: Trichonephila clavata; assembly: GCA_019973975.1. Lineage (NCBI taxonomy): Eukaryota > Metazoa > Arthropoda > Arachnida > Araneae > Nephilidae > Trichonephila > Trichonephila clavata. The sequence continues at coordinate 49,511 of BMAO01033034.1, forward strand.
ACATATTTCTTTATATTGCTTTCAAATTAAACAATTATCTGTTTGTTGATTTATGAAGCTTTATTCGAGATTTATTTACATTTACATCAAGTGACACGAATATTAAATAAATTATAGTTTAAAAAAACCAAAACACTTCTTTTTTATAGTTAATCGAACTAAGTTGTAACTTAATCTTTTAGTCGCCAAATCTGGAAATGGGATTTGAAATTAGTCGCCAGATGCGGGATGGGATCTGAAAATAGGAAATCGTTCATCCTGATGATCCTAATCAGGACAATGGAACAAAGTTATTAAACTTTTGTATTGTCATCTGTCCTGGACAAGCGAGCGAAATTTCGAATTCATCTGACCTTTTAAAGTGGGTAAAAATTGAGTTCAAAGATTCCGTTACACACAAGTGAAGCTTATAAAAGGGCGTTAAAAAGTAACCAACGCTGTTTGAAATGCAATATATTTCAAAGGTTAATTTAATATTTGAAATGAATACATAATCCGTTTATCATGTTCACTCTTACTATATGAACAAAATAAAGAAATATTTACACATAAGAAATAATTTAAATAAATTTAAAATTCCTATCCCAAAATAGAGGGTTGCCGCCCATCCGGTATAGTGGTCAGTGAAGCTGACTGCGGTGCCGTAGGGACTGGGTTCGAATCCCGGAGAAGGCATGGATGTTTGTGTTGTAATCCTTTCTTCTGTCTGTGCTGTATACCCCGTGTTATACATTGTGTGGTGCACGGGGTTTATAAATGTTAAAAAAAAATAGAGGGTTACAAAATTATAAAGGAAGAAATAATATTTGACAAGAGGCATGGTCCTCAATATGAACTTTATACATATACAATATATGACATCAAAAAGGTAATGTAATGCATGGTTTTAAGATGCAATTTTGGATTCCTCAAATCTAAAGGAATTTTCAAAATCACTTATTATGAATAATTAGTAACGATCACATATGAATGATTACTCATGATCATTTGTTAAATTATTACTTAGGATCCCTTATTGTAAGTAATTATTTAGGACCACTTATTATTAGTGATTATTTACTATCACTAAAAAATGTGATGTAACAAAAGATTATTAAAATCCTTTTCTTTTGAATTTAAATATAACGGTGGTACCTAGTGGTTGTAGTCGGCTAATTATGAGTTCGACCCCTAGTACCACTCAATACCCCCCGTGTAGAAAGGCTCATACAAGTTAAATATGGTATGATGGAGAACTTCAGAGAGGGGATGCCAGCTTAGGTGCCATCCTCGTCAATTGATCGTGGTTCAAAATCAGTCGTCTTTAGCCCCCATGTTACTTGACAGTGCGTCGTTAATAAATACTCACTCTCTCGAATTTAAATGGCCGCGGTAGCCAAGTGGTCTAGGCATCGGATCGTGGCTAGCGTGTCATGAGTTCGATCCCAGTACCACTGAAGACCCGCCGTGAAGGGGCGTGATGCACGTTAAATCTGTCGAGAGCTCAAACGTCCTCCCGTTGGTGTGGTGGGGTGTGGTAGTTAGGAGAGAGGGGTGCCAGCTCAGGTGTCGTCCACGTCACTTGACCATGGTTCAAAATTACGCTGACCGTCCCCAAAAGCCCTCGTGTAGCTGAACAGAGGGAAGTTAATATTCACTCACCCCCCCCCCGCAGTGCGGGGTTTGCGGGGTGCACGTTACGCCACTGATCATATGTCGGTCTCTATTCTGTCGCCTGCCATGGAACCACAAAAGTTTTCTAATCTCAAATACTAAATAAATCGTAAAATAAGCTCATAATTACTTAAAAACATGATTTAGTGCAATTATTTTACAATGAAAGGTCTTTAAAAGCTCTATTATGTAAGTGTACGCAGACTTTTGGCGCGGATAGTTGGTGATTATTTGGTGGTCATCCTTGTTTTTTCTTGTTAAGGTGAAATTTGTTGCTGCTGTTTGAATAAGGATATTTTGAAGAATCCCTGATAACAATGTTGATTTTCTAAAGCGAGATTTTAATAATAATTATAGCATAAACACGTAAGATCATTGCCTGTACGCAGACTTTCGGAGGCAAATATATATATATTCTTTTCATTTACTCACAGAATAATTATATAAAATATTCCTTATGGCCTAACGCATTATTCGCGCGCGCGCGCGTGTGGTAGTGTATCGCAGTTCTGTTAAAATTTTATAAAAAACATTTTGTGGAGCAATTATTAATTTTAACAAAAGAATATTATGAACGAATTTTATCCTTACGAAAGCATGATGTTTTAAAATTCCATTTTTGTTCATTAATGAACAATATTTATAAGCGATGTTACACGATATGTGTGTGCAGCTTATCCTTTTAAATCTAATTTAAATAATTCACTAATGACTTTCGTGCATTAATTCTATCCCATAATTAACTATTTCAGTTACTGTTATACTATAAACATGAATTGTTTGCCATACGAAACTTTATCCCTTCCACCCGATGGAATTAGTTTACTGTAAATATTAATGAGCAAATTGCTCACCCTTGCGAAATATTGAGTCACATCTCGTGTTTATTGAGAATAACATGTACACAGGTGTATGCATAATTATGTAGAATACATTCCAAAACATATCGTGCATTTGTCAAGCTTTTGAATGCTAAAATTGTGTGCTCTTGATTCTTGCGGATATTTATAATTCGGTGCCAAAAGCATTCACTTAACAAATCTCATCCTGAATACATTTACTATCTATACACCAAACAAATATTGTGAATTTAAATTCTGTTGGAAACTATGAATGATTTTAATTTTAATAACATAAGAGTGTTGTTTAAGTTCTGAGTACTAAATCTCACAAAATGAGAATTACACTTAAACTTATCTTAAAATTTACATATCCATTTAGCTTAGAATTTACATATACACTGTAGTGCCAAAACATTATGAACACCTCCACATTTTTCAATGAACTCATCAGGATGATGTGGAAGCCACGTGACTAATAGAGAGTGGTATTTAACTGATGCTGGAGATGGTAAGCAATTATTCTTGCGCTTACTTTTGTGAATGAGGGGAAAGGCGACTGGTCTAAGCGAATTTGGAAGAGGGCAGATTGTAATGGCCCTAAGACTCGGAGAGAGTATCGCCGAAAAAGCATGACTGGTAGGGTATTCGTGTTCTGTGTTTTTTTGTGCAAAGTGTATAAATGGCAGTGAAACCAGAGGTAGACACCTAGCTGTTGGATGTCCACGCATCATCAAAGAAAAAGGACTAGTACAAGTGTTTCGGAACACACAGTTTAGCGGACACTGTTGTATATGGGATTGCACAGCAGGCGTCCCACTGGTGGGCCTCTGTTGACCAAGCGTCATTGACAACTACGCCTACAAAGGACTCAGAAACATTAAGGCTTGACCATAAATATGTAGAAGAGAGTTTCCCAGTTGGATGAATTACGATTTTTCAATCATCACGTCGATGGTTGTGTAAGGGTTCACAGTCAAACAGTTACGCTCTCTCTATGTACACAAACAGGGGATGGCGGTATTATGCTTTGGAAAACATTCTCATGGTGACTGGGGGACTCTGAGTTCTGGTAGAAAAGATCGTGCAAGTTGTAGACTATCTCAGCATAATTTCGGATTAGTTGTACTCTTATATGCCGTCTGTTTTCAACTGGAAATAGAATCTTCCAGCTCCTTCTGGAAGATTCTATTCTTTTCTCCAGCTTCTTCTGCTCCCTTTCAAAAGACTAGAATTGTGTTAGAAGGGTTCGAGGAGCATAAAGATGAATTCCAATTAATAACCTGGCCACCTAACTCAGCTGATCTTAATGTGAGGGAGCAAATTAGGGTTTCCATAGAAAGGCAGCTCAAGGATCAAACATCTTCATGTTGGAATATCTCGACTTTACGTAACCCCAGCTCACACAATTGTTACAACCTGTCTCCAGTCATGTACCAAGAACTTTTAGTATTCATGCCAAGGCAAGTTGCAGCTTTTTTTTGCAGGCACAAAGTGGTGCAACGTGTTAGTGGGTAGGTGTTTATAATATTTTGGCTCGTCAGTGTATATTTAGCTGAGAATTTATGCATACATCAGATTGGATCGAAAATTTTTGCTAAAGAATTTCAAAACCTACCTATGCGACAAGATGTTCTCTGTTATATATATATATATATATATAATAAGACGAGGCCATTTAAATGTATTCTTTATATGAGATTGATGAGGCAGTCCTGAGGTTAATCTTGTTTATTGTACACTGAACATGAAGACACACAGACGGATTCACAAATAAACACACATAACACAAACACAAAACAAGCTGCAGCGGACTACATGTTGAAGTAGACAAATACAGACAAAGAGAACGGTCCCCAGGAATCTCGGTATTTATAGGCTTCTCAAATCACATGATCTGAGTGGGTAGCTAGTTGTAGTTTAAAAGACTCTCGTTAGGCGGCGGATTAACTTATTACTAAAACGTTGGTCCTGAAGGGATGGACCATTGGTAGTTAAAAGTTATGAAAAAGGATTATATTACTGGGAATTATTACATTTCCCCCCTCCGCAAGACACGTGTGTGCGCTGGGGCCCTTAGTACACACCCATATCCTACAGAGATATTAATTTTAAAATTTAAATTTAGATTAATATTTATTTTTAAATTTCCCTTCACTTTAACACAGGAAAAGGATTTGGAACAAGGAGAATATGTGGTTATAAAAGTATGAAACAAATATACATTAATAAATTACAAATATAAAATTGTACAATACAAAAATATCAAAATAAGATTATTAAATACTTGAAATACAATGAAAACAGAAAATAAATTTTAAAAATAATTGTAAATGACACCATCCTGTAAAAATATTAGTTGGTACATACGAAATTAGTTCTTTCTTAGTCTAGTTTGTGAAGTAGTTGCCCTGCCCAAGTTAGCTAGACTTGGCAAGGTTGAGACGTGTCCGGACACATGAAGCTGTAAATATGATAGGCCAGAGGCCTCAGTAGAAGAATGTTGTATCTTGTTTGGGATTTGTTGAGTACCAACAGGGTTCCCCGAGCTCTGAGAAGCAGTGTTAGTAGCCAACGGTGAGTCACAAGTAAATGGGGTTTAAAAGGCATACTTATGTCCATTGGTATGTAAAAGGAATTGTCTGGCGCAAATACTGCATGGAGATGATGGTTATGAAATAGTTATGTGCCACATTTCTAATATGAATTCACAAAAATACATTTTTAAAACACAGAAAAAAATTAAAATATAAACTTTTTTTTTTAAACAGATCTAAAATTGCATATAAGAGCACTGAGGGTGGAAAGAGGCTGAAAAGAAACAAATTAGGATGACCCACGCCTTGCACAATCTTTGAGACAAGTTTTACTGCTTATCGTGTAAAGTTGCACAATAACTTCAAAAACAAATATCCTAAGACTGGAAATTGCAAGTCAACCGAAGAGATTTTTTTAAAAACTATTTATAATTTTATTTTATGTATTAACTTTACTAAGACAAAGGGTACGAGTTTGGAGGCAATAGTATATTGACAATCAAAGGTGTATTTATTCCCTTGAGGTACTCACTATGCACAATCCTTACAAAACCCTTATTATTTATTCTTTCTTCTAAATGTAAACATTTGCTTATTTATTTTTATTTATTTATAATATTTTCTCAGCCTAAGTGCTCTCAAAACCATTATTATTTCAAACACATTAAAGTTGTTCATTTTCATATCAAATAAATTGTTCATTCTAAAAAAGAGTAAATCAAATAGAAACCAAAAATTCTTAAAACCACATTAAACATATCAAATATAGTATCAACATAAAATTCTTAAAATAAAAATATCAAATCTTTGGTATTGATTCAGTAAAACACTGTAAAGTTATCAATTCTCATGTTAAATATAAAAACAAAAAATGATCAATATGAAATATATGCAGTTTACTTTCAAAACAAAACATAGCATTAAGTAAATTTAATCCGAAATTTCAAAAGGTAAAACCGAGATTCCTGGAAACGTTTTCACACACACAAAATGGTAAGTTTATAACAACATTCACAATAATATTTACGTGGAGTTCACTGCCCAATCAATTAATTTAAATGCAATCGAAAAATAAAAATTTGTTACACAATATTGAAAAAAACATAAGAATAAACCAAAAACAGTACAATGGTGGTAGGGACCAAAGAATAATTTTTAAAAAATAAACGATGGGGGTATGACCCATAATAAGGAAAGAAACTCTGGGGTAAAACCAGACACATAAATAAAATTGCGGGGTAAGACCCAGCTTATAATAAAAAAAATGCTGGGTAAGACCAGGCTTTAAAAGAAAAAAAAATTATATTGGTACCACTACCCATAATACACCATTTCATATGGAAAACTTTAAAACTTAAATATTTTCAAAATATCTAAACCATAAATTAAAATCATTTCAAGATTTCGAATCAAAATAGATTATTAAATTTGCTTTCAAATTATTACGCATACTAATCACAAAATCTTTCTTAAACATTTTAAAATAAATTATTAATAACGAATGAGGAAAAATATATAATCAATTTAGAACTCCCAGATAATTTCAAATGTCAGAAGAAAAATGCACGGTTTATTGTATTGATGAAATCTTCAAACACACTAATCAAAAATCGCTGAGCGCATCATTTAACCTTTACTTTTTAAAACATATACTTGTCGCACTTAAAAGGAAATATAATCAAATCTGGCTTTCAACACATTGAAGATAAAAACGCTTTCTTTTTTTCACAATCTAGCGCACTTTGAAAATATAGATTGAAAATGATTTTTTTTTTCCCTTCTTTTTCACATATTTATGATGAATGAGCAAATCCACAGATTTTTTTTCTTTCTGGTGCATATTATTGCAGATTATGAACATTAAGATTTTCAGACGAAACTCAAATGGAAAATATTTTCTGTAGACGGAGTATGAAAACGGGGAATCACCGCATGTTGAACGTTATTCTTGTTGTAATCGCGTCAGGGCGTGGCAAGTAATTTCTTTCCCGCGTAGAACTAACCATCCTGCCGACTAATATAATAAGACGAGGCCATTGAAATGTATTCTTTATATGAGATTGATGAGGCAGTCCTGAGGTTAATCTTGTTTATTGTACACTGAACATGAAGACACACAGACGGATTCACAAATAAACACACATAACACAAACACAAAGCACAAAACAAGCTGCAGCGGACTACATGTTGAAGTAGACAAATACAGACAAAGAGAACGGTCCCCAGGAATCTCGGTATTTATAGGCTTCTCAAATCACATGATCTGAGTGGGTAGCTAGTTGTAGTTTAAAAGACTCTCGTTAGGCGGCGGATTAACTTATTACTAAAACGTTGGTCCTGAAGGGATGGACCATTGGTAGTTAAAAGTTATGAAAAAGGATTATATTACTGGGAATTATTACATTTATATATATATATATATATATATATATAGATGAAGGGGAAACTAAAATAAAAAATTAATTTGTAGTGCCACAAGGGAAGGTTGTTTAGATTTTTGAGCTTATTTGTCGTAAAAAAATTAAATAATTTTTGTTAAAGAAAAACAGAGGCATTTTAGTACATTTTTGACATTGCTTGCAATGAGAGAACACCCACTAAATTGTTACAAGAAAATATATCAGGTGCTTTTAACAACTTCCTTAGAATTAAATTTTTTAAGAAAATCCTACTGTCAAAATCACAGTGCCTGCTAAAGAAAACGAAAAAAAGCTTGAATTGGTTTGATTCGACGGAGGGGAGAGAGAGAGCTGGGGGTTATGAAATGTTGCAATGTAAATTGTATTATTCACTAATCATCGCTCCTGGTTATTTATACTGTAAAAAATTATTTTACTTTGAGTCTAAAATCATTTGACCAAAATTAATTCTTTTTCCACTTTTAAATTTTGCAATTATTCTTCTCCTAATCTCCGTACGATAGAACATCTTTTCCGCATAAATAGGCTCCTATTAATTACAATTGTTTTTCCATGTAACTGTGATTCACTCTAATATACATACTAATGGTATTAGCTTGTAATTATAGTGGAACATTGCAGAATTTTAAAATAAATTTCTAAGATTTCCTAAGGAACTTTGGAAATCAGTAACTGATTATTTTATACTAAATCTATGTGACTAATTTATTCACACACACACACACACAAAACTGAAAGAAAAATTGCTCTCCCAAAGCCATATGTTCTTTTATAAATTTGTCTCGGAGAGTAATAGAACACGATCGATCATTCCGTAATCTGATTATAGAATGACAAAGCCACCAGGTGGATTTTTTTCCATATATTCTAAATCTTCATTTTCTATTCCAGAGCTACACAAAACATTTTTTGGCTAAGAGATTAAGACTAATGTGTATTTCTTCCAATTTCGTAATTCATTTTCTTACTCCAAATTCTCTTATTTCAATCAATTTTTGTTTCCTATTCGAAGGCTTCTGATGCAGGAAGTTGCATTACTTAGATTTTTTATTTATTTTCTCTTTTTAAGTAATTAATTTTATAGTACATTACGCACTTTATACGCTTAATTGGCCTATTTGGAACAATTTTAAGCTGTTTAATTGGTTTGAAGAGAATTTGATTTTTTTTTTTTCTTAACGACAAAGTTGAGAAGAAAGTGTTCACATCACAATGTGTTTATTGCTATTTAAAAAAAGAAAGAATGCACTAAAATAGGGAAAGTATACTTTAATTAAAATATCTTAAAGTGAGAACATATAATTAGACTTGAATTCTAACATGTATAAATATTTCTTGATATAAATTTTTCTTGACTGACTTAAGCGACAAAGTTTAAATTACAGTTCTTTAATGAAATTTGTTCTTTTCCCTATCCATTATATCAGTAAATACTTGCTAATAGCTAAACATATATTGTTGAATTTAATGACAGTAGAGTATCACGCACACGCGCCCACTCTGTCTTTTATTAATGTATTCATCAAGTTGTTTACAATCAGCGGCTCCCATTTCATGGCAGAAAAAACATGCTACAAATTTGTCTTTGAATAAAATGCATAGAGAAATCCCACATTGCTCCTTAAATTTAAGAAATAGTTTTTAATGTAAGATAGGTTCTTAATTTCATTCATTAACTATTGGAATAAATTTATAATCATTAAGAAAAAAATAAGATAATGCAATCTGAGTGATGATATAAAAATGCAATTTTTAATAGAATGTGGGAGCTAAGGTAGCCGATGTTCAAACCATGATGAATATGCTGAAAATTTATTACAAAATCTGAAATCTATCTATTTTAAAAACCAAGTATATTTTTTCCAGGGTTGCTTCTGGTTTTTGGTAATTTGTGGTAATAAAGATTATGTTGGTAGGTGATTAATTGTAATTTTACTCCTTTATTCTGTAATGCAGAAGCTCACACAAGGAAAGCTGTTACTGCTAATAATGCCTCCATTATAAAAGAGTTGAAAATTCATTCAGATTAGTAATTTTTATTTGAAAAATAATTAAAATAAATCATTGTACACAAAATAATATTAAATAACATATTCTAGATTTAATTACCTTTTTTCAATTTTAAAATTCTTACATCCAAGGTGACTGACTAGATTCGAAACCATGAATTTTAAAAGTCCATAAATGGATTTTTTTTTATATTTAGTGTCAGTTGAAACAACAAAAAAATTGTTTTACGAATGTTACTACAAAACAGTTATTAAATTCAGTATTTTGGCAAGAAGAATGGCATTTTCAAAACAGTCTCCTTTTATGAAAAATGCTTCTATAGCAACAATATTTTGCCTATTCAGCTAGGACTTCCGTACCAATGTAGAGCTAAAAATTTTGAAAATCCACATTATTTTTAGAGATTCGATCAATTGAAACAATAATGGGTGTTTTTTGCTAAAATTTCTCTACTCTCTGATGTGTTAAGATATGAATCCCCTTCTAAATTATATACAAGGGCTGTTTTTTAAGTAAAAAATTTCCATTTGTTTTTTTTAAAAATAACAATATTTTGTTTCAAAAAACCTTTATTTTAGGATTGTTCATACTTTTGCTTATTTTTCTACATAGTTGCCGATTTTATTAATGCACTTGTCATACCTTAAAACTAAGTTTTGAAAATCCTCTTCAAAGAAGTCTGCCGCCTGGTCGGGCAGCCAAGAGTTCACAGCCGCTTTCACTTCTTGAAGTCGTGGCATGCTGTCAAAAGGTGTTTTGCTCCTCCACGATAACGCAAGGCCTTACACTTGTCGAACGACTGGGGGCATAATCGAATATATTGGCTGGGAGGCTTTGGACCATGCACCATACAGCCCCGACCCTACTCCTCTAACGATTTCCACCTTTTCCGGTACCTCAAACACAGTCTTGGTGGAAAGCGCTACAGTGACAACGAAGATTTCGAAGCAGCCGTGAACTCTTGGCTGTCCGACCAGGCGGCAGACTTCTTTGGAGAGGATTTTCAAAATTTAGTCTTAAGGTATGACAAGTGCATAAATAAACTCGGCAACTATGTAGAAAAATAGGCAAAAGTATGTACAATCCTAAAATAAAGGGGTTTTTTAAACAAAGTATTGTTGTTATTTTTTTAAAAAAAAAACAATCGGACCTTACTTAAAAAACAGCCCTCGTATTTCAAAAACTTTAGTTCAAAATATCATTTGAATAATAAATTTTTATTATAGTAATATTCTCTTAAAGCAATTTTATACGCATAATCTAATTAAATTGAAAAAAATTTTTAAAAAATATCCATGTATACGCTTTTTAAAAAAAAAAAAAATCACGGTTCCGATTGTAGTCAGTCACATTAACGAGCACGTAGTCTCCAAGCAACATTCTCCATATTGAAAAATTTATATTTCAGTAATAACCGGAAGATATATTTTTTATTTGGATATTTTTCACTTTAGTTCAGCAACGACAATTTCTTGTTTCATTTTTATTGTTGGTATACTCAAACTTCTTCAGGTAGTAGAAATGATTCTCATATTTTACAATAGGCGTAGTCTTGAGAAACGTCTCACACCTGTCTCTTTAAACACTCATTTCAGTTGATAACGAATGGGGCGCTATAACTTCTGGTAAGTGCGAAACATTTTTCATTCGATTGGTTTTATTTTTCTCGTACTCGAATGAATTTCGTTTATGTCCAGCTGAGAAATAAGTTGTTGAGAAGGTTTGTTTTATTACAAAAAGAACTATGATGAAAATAAAGAAAAGATTTGGTGATTCGAATCTGATTTTTTCTTTTTTTTATTCCACAATTCAAAAACATTTCAAATGTTAAAAATATTTACACAGAAAAAGTTGAAATTTAAAATTTTAAAAAAAGTTCTTTAAAATTAAAATTTAATTATGACTCATTAAAAATTTCGTATATTTTGGTTTCATATGATCAAACACATATTATAATAAACACCCATTAATTATATAATTTCAGAGTTAATATAGAGATAATAAAATTAACTGATGAATTATGATGAAATCGTCTCTCATTAAATAGAAAATTCTATTAATGTTTTCAATACTTAAAATTACTTAATTTCTTATAAAAATATAAGAATTTAACATTACCGTTCACCTATTGTTTCAAAATTAAACTAATACTTTTTAAGAATTAATGCTTATACAATTTCTGGTACTTTTAATAACCTATTAGCATATTTGAGACAAGAAATTTTTATTTAAATTGGAACAAAGGGGTATACTTTTCGTCAGCAAATCCCTATGAGGACAATATTGAACAGATTGCCAGAACAGTCATCTAGATCCATGGTTCTCTCTGATTTGGTCTCGTCATGGATCATCAAGAACAAAAAACTTCGATACATAAGTTTTACGTTGATTGAAAAATTCTCAAATATGTAGTTTTCCCAGGAGTAATCTACAGAATTTAAGTATAGTTTAAGCTGAAATTTATCTAATAAATAATTTTTTGCTGAAAACGTTTCAGAAAATTTTAAAAAATCTTAAAATGTTATATTTATTTTTTTTGTATCTAGTTTCAATAGCTTGGTGATATTTTTTTTTCCTTTCTTTTTTGATGTGATACAGAATTTCTGTGAATTTCTTCAACACGTATTTTTCTCAATTTTTTTATTTATTTAATTTTTTGAGTTTTTATTTTTTCATTTGTATATTTAAAAATTTTCAAGCTGTATATTTTAAGAAAAGACAATAATCTGACATTAATGCTCGTGATATTAATTTTTCAGTGAATTTTAAAATTCACACACACATATCATTTTTATATTTAAGTGTTCATTAATATATAGTTTTACAAACGAAACTGATTTTTAAGTAACATTGTCATGTGTTTGTACAAAAATGCTCCGAAGTTCATTGACTTTGTATTGTTAATCATACATCTTGAATTATAACATAATTGAGGAAATTATGTCATTAATTGCATAATATCGCTGCGTGTATTTTTATTATGAAATATTTTTTCCTAATTTTTTATACATATCAAAAAATATCATCTGAAAGAATCAAATGTAAATAAACTGTTGCATAAGATTAAAATGTATCAACGCTACAAAAAAATTAAAGAGCTTTTTTCGAAACATGTTATTTCAAAGAGAAAAATAAAAAAGTCAACTCATTACGATTATTTTTTAAATCATGAAAGCAAACTTTCAAGTAAACGTAATGAAACTTTTTCATAAATATAAAATATCTTCACAAACATAAATCTTAAATAATACCTATCTATTTCCTGGGTAAAAAAAAAATCCTTCTATTCAATGTAAAAGTAACTATCTGCAAACAAGTTTTCTATTTCTATCACGTTTTTCCAGCATAAAACTAAACATTGCACGAATCCTTTGATATATATCTGCGGATACTGTAAATAAAAAATCCGGTCAACACCGAATAGCGAAAGTAGTTCTGTCTTACTCTATCTTAAATATGAAACCTCTAACTTGGGTCACTCCTTTATTGCACCCATAAAGCGCTTTACAGCAAGAATAAACTAAATATTAAAACCCTTAAGCCTTTCTTTGGAGAACTGGAAAAACATTTGGACGGCAAATAGGATTTTTGACTTAACTTTTCCTCTTTCAATCGTATTAAGTGCGCGAAGAAAGTGAAGAATGCTGTGTTAGCAAATACACAAGTACTGTACTCTTTTCCCTAGATATTTGGGGATTGAAAAAGTAATTATATGCTGCAGGGGAAAAGAAATAATAAGTAAGCTGACTCCTCTAATTACAGTCTTATAATGCAAAAAAAATGTTCTTAATTTCCATCGTGATTCATTAAGCTTTTAATAAAATCAGTTATTTGGACTTCCTTTTTTTTCCCCTCATTTTAAAATTTTCTCTTTACTTTAAAACTTTTTATAACCTGCACATCTATTGAAAACTAAGAAGGAAAATATTTAAGTATTATAAAACTTACTTTGATATATTTCTAAAGCTATAAAAACACTTAGGGCTTTAAACAGTAAGGTAACAAGCCCATACAGAATATACGTTTATTCAGGAAATAAACAATATATATATATGTGCAATGTAGGAAGGAACAGGTACATATAACTTCTCTACATAGTCACTATATTCCTCGAGGCATTTGTTCCATCGGTACATCATACCAACGAAACCAGCATCGCAGAAATCAGTGTCAAAGTTGTGCAACCACGTCAAGACGGCTTGCTAAACCTCAGCATTGGTTCTGAAGTTCTAGAATCTTCCAAGTGTTTCTTCAAAGCTCCAAAGAGATGTAAATCACTTGCGGTGCGAAGTCGGGACTAAGTATAAGGGACTGTAAGGGGGTTCAATACCTCCCACCGAATCGCTCTTTCTTCATCTCGCACATCTGTTCTGCCTTCGTCAAATTCCGTGCACCAAAATCATACTTGTCTTTTGTGACATAACACTTGCACCATACACTTCTACCAATTGTCGATGAATTTCAGCTAGAGAATTTTTCCTTAAACGCAAAAGCCGTGCCATATTTCTTATTTTAATCGTGGACCATGATTTTGTCTATGGAGCTCTTTTAACTGAGTCATGTTGTGACGGATCTATACGCGGCTCTATTAATTCCTTGTGGATTCTTATGGGGGAAAATATTTATTTCAACCAACTTTCGCCGAGTAAGGTAGCTTGATTATGCAAATGAAGTATATTATATAAATTCTGTATTCGCGAGTTGGCAAGGAGCTGGCAAGTGAGTTGGCGAGTTTGTTTGTTAGTTGAAGAGTGAAGGGTCGGGGAATTATTAAGACCATATTTGGAGTTCAGCCATGAAAAGGATTACAGAGAGTGTATCAATCGACAAGGATTAAATCGAGATAAGGATCGCCTGTAAAGATTCAAGTGTAGGATCAACTTCATAAAAGTACAGGTATCGTGATCCTTGTTTATATAATTAGAAGTTAGCTTTATACTGAGCATGTTTAAGCTATCGTGGAATCAGTTGAGGGTCCGTATTATTATCCCCGTGCTATTGAATCTCACCTCCGCTCTCTACTATCTGATCAGTTATCTTAATTAGATTGTTATTGTGTCTGATTGATATTTTGGTGTCAATAAATTAATTAGAGTGAAACATGTCTAGTGATTATTCAGTTTCTCCCACACACCTAGCCGGATCTGCGGGTAGACAAGGGGTTTCAGAGGGAAGCAGGAACCGTCCGGCATTACAATGTTACTGAAGAACCCTCTCCATCAAACTGCACCGTCTGAATTCCGTGACCATCTTCATTATCTTCAGAGGAATTATTATTCCATACGGGTAATTAGCACACCCGTCAGAGCTCTTGTTACCTTACTATTTTTGAAACCCCTACTTGAGTATCATGGACAAATGAGTCTTTATTAAGGTCGCTTTCTCTAAAGCAATAGGAAAAGTATTGGCGACGGACCTCGTAGTTTGGAATTTCATTCAAGTTAACGAAGACGACATGTGTGAGCTATTACCCCTCCTCAAACAATCACACCATACTAACAGGAGGATATTAAGCAACGATAAATTTCACATACATCAGCCTCTCTACATGGAGGCCCTTTTCAGTGTCACTAGGCCTCGAACTCATAATATACCGGCCACGAGTTCGTGACCATATCCACTAGGTTATCGAGACCAATACATCCATGGGAAAAGAAACACATGTACCAAATTACATAAAAGTCAGTAGATATTTTCATAATCCAGAGTATTATTGCATATCTGCATGATAATTTTAATTTATAAAATGACATTTTAATACGCATTTAATAAAATCCCAAATTAATATATGTGAAATGCTGCAATAAAGCAATGCTCTGTATTTAAAGGTAAATACATTGATTAAATTAAAGTAAGAAAATGATAGTTTCAAAATTTCATATTCAATATACTTCAATGAAGAGCTCGAAAGAAATTAATTGATGAAATCGTCAACTGTGACCTCGAACATGACAGTTTGAGGGAAACTGATTGATTTAATTGGATGCACTTTCTAAATATATGGAATGGTAATCAAAGCTAACGTCCAACTATGTCCGGTCAAAGACAGGATCTCATCTTTGATGAGTGACCATTCATGCATATTTGAATATGTCAGTATTTAAACTATGAGCTAATTCTCGTAGAGTTACTGTCTGAAGAAATAGAAATATGATATACAATCTCTTAATTAGAACAGAACGATTCGATTGGAATATAATTATTCAATTGGAGGGGTCTAATGTATTTATTCAATTTGAATAAATACATAAGCCCCTCATAAAAAAATGATACATTTATTACAGGATTTTTGATGAGTGACCATTCATGCATATTTGAATATGTCATTATTTAAACTATGAGCTGATTCTCATGGAGTTCCTATCTGAAGAAATAGAAATATGATATACAATCTCTTAATTACAATTCGACTGGAATGGGAATCATTTTGAACAAATACATAAACCCCCTCATAAAAAAATTACATATTCATTACAGGATCCTGATAGTGGTAAACAAGGAAATAATAAAACTGTCTTAAATAATGCCCAAAATTACCTAAAAGATAAGATGATGAAAAAGACCTCCAAACTTTCCCATAGAATATGAGTAAAAAAATGCTTTAAAATGATATATGGCTAACATAACATAAATAAATTTATGAAGATTAAGTGTGTGAGAAGCAATTCTACATGGAATTTTCTCTTCTCGTTAGTGTAATAGATCAAAATAGGGGAACAAAGATTCTAAAACGAGGAAAACCTACCAAAATAAATTCAGAATTGTATTTAACACTGTGGTATTCATATAGTTATATTTTAAATGCCTCAAACTTTGCTAAACTGCCAAACAAAAATTCCTCAAAATAAAACACATACAGTTTTTTATATATATAAAATTATGTCTTAAAAAATTCGACCTAATCATCGCTAATTAAAGATATATATTAATCAAGACATCTATCTTGCTTTTTCAAAAGCGTTGTTTTTTACAAAAGGGCATAAATTTACTGTTTTCACTGCTTGCTACTTAGCTGATTTACTAATAATGCTTTCACGAAATTCAATTTCTAGAGGGTTTTAGATATAACAAAATATATTCCGAATTAGGATTTTAAAAATGCAGGAGAGGTCTAAATTTAATTCTTCAAAATGATTGGGATACTCTGAGCACATTGTTTGCTGTATAGAAAATAAAATAAAATCTTTTCTGTAAAATTGAATACTTTTTCAAAAAGTATTCAGGAATGTTAATTAATGGAAATATACGAAACTGACTACGAACCATTTCAATTATGAGAAAATATAAAAAAACCAAAATGAAATATTTATATATTTAATTAATATTGATCTTCTATCATGTAAGTATTTTAAATTAATAACAATAATTGCATGTGAATGATTATATCAAATTTTATGCACAAAGCCTTCAGCCCTTAACTCAACATTTATTATATTTTAAAAAGTAAAACATTTTATAAAGTAATCAGAGTTTCGTAAAATAAGTTCAAATATTAAAACTCCTCGTGATTTTTGTGATAAATCACTGATTAAAATCTTACAAATAGCTTTGTTTATCAGGGTTTTTTTTTATTTATTTTTTCCCATTAACGAGCAAAATTAAGCTTTTATTTGTATGATATTTATTTTTTAATTGAAAAATAACTTTAAAGATACTTTAATTTATAAAGAAAACTAGTGAAATGTTTATTTCCAGGTCTCATTTACATCTCAAAGCATAATTTTTTACAAATCTTTTTAGAGAGAGAAATGTTTACAAATACTTATGAATTTCAATTTTATTTTTTGTCTAAACGAGAACAAGAATGAGAAAATATATTTATTTCTTAAACATCAACACGACGACTTTCAAAAAGTCAAATCTTTTTCAAAATGTAACTATTTTCAAGATCACAAAAATTTCAACGCATTAAATCTGCTACAACAAATTTCGAAAACACTATGATCCAAAAAAGTAAGACAATAATTCCATGAAATTTTAAAAAAACAAGTTTTTTCAAGGCAGTGCGACGTATTGGGAAAATTGATGTAAATAGCATGAGATTTAAAGAGTTAAATTATTGATTTATACGTCTGCAGTAATTAACTACAATATTGAAAATTTGAACAAGATAAATATATATATATGAATATAGAGAGAGTGTGAACAAAAGTAGGAATTGAACAACTCGAGGGTCATGGCCACGGACATCGTAATTTTTATGAGATCCGTCGACGAGATATACTTCAGTTGACACCTCCTCTCCAAACTACCACACCACGCCACGGGAGGACATTGAAACAAGAATAATTTAACGTGCATTGGCTACTCTACATGGTGAGTGTTAGTGGTTCTAGTGCTCGCTCATAAATGCTGGCCTCAAACGCGTCACCATGACAATTAGGCTATCTCGGCCACATTATGTGCGTACGAGGAAAGAAAAAGGACGGTTTTTGAAATGATAAGAAACGAAAATATTACTGCAGCATCCCTGTGGAGCGCGTTACTGGTATTTACAATATATAATCAAGCCATTATGAAAGACCAGTTTACTTATTCAAAATTTTGGTTTGATAAGTTCGGTCTCCTCGAGTGAAGTATCAAAAAGGACTGAAAAAAGCATAAACCAGAAAGTGAATTTTATAAGTTTTCTGAATTGGATATAAACCAGCGTTTCTCAAGCTGTGAGGAGCACCCCGCTAGAGAGAGAGAGAGGCATGGTGAATCTACAAAAGGGCGCAAGCATATTAAAAAATCAAAAACAATAATTTTTTTTAAAAAAATTATTAATTTACTGATGTAAAACAAAATACATTCTAACAAAAATGAAATAAATACACATTTACACTAATATAATGCACTTATAAATGCATCAGTACTGCACAATGTATTTTATAATTAATATAGCAATACTAAGTTAAGAACAAGTTTAATAATTACCATTGACCCCATTGGCATGTCATATATAAAATTACTAACTTTTACCCGCGGCTCCGCTCGCGTTGATGTCTTTAAATAACTGTCAAGACGTAATCATTATCATTAGAAAGTAAATAATATAATATGGTTATTTTTTATTGCTTGACTGGAACCAATAAAATTTGAAAATTCTAAAATTGAGCTTAGTTTAAAAAAACTGAGAACGTAATTTATTATAATATAATTAACAACAAATATTCAATAATCTAAACTATTAATACTTTTAAAAATCGAAAGTATCTACGTTTAATATATAATTCCTCTAAGAACTCAAAATAGAATATTACTCTAAGATGCTACTGTATACCATATTCTATGTTCTTCCGCCAGTTGCAAATATGTGAAGATTTGGGCATTGGGCACACCGATCAGGCTACATATAGTTGGTCATGGGGAAAACATTGCTTTCCCAAATGCACCCTTGCTACCTGAAATATGTTAGCTTTGTTAATAGCAATAGTAAAGCTGAAAATTGAACTTGTTGAATTGAAACGGTAGGTCAGTGGGGATACTTGGAATTCGAGGTATGATAACACTATCCCTTTTCATGACATATGTTAAAATATTGGCACCAAGTATATTCTGCATGAGTTTTGTGATCCAAAGTCTCGTTCCTTTACATAGTCGAGGAGCATCAAGATTTGCATAACTAGTACATTTAGTTTTAATTGAAGTTTATGTGAGGGTACACCCGAAAGTTCAAGTGAATTTAAGAACTCCGTGGGATATGAAGTACTATGTTCTTTATCCATGATTGTATTCATTGATAAATATTTCTTCAACTCCCCCCTCCTCCACACGTCTTTAAATTTTCAATGTTGATTTTATGGGCAATGTCATTGTTAGGCGCCAATATTCATCTTGCGCGCAACCACTGATCCCAATTTAAATTTTGTTGCAAGCCCGGGTAAATTTGAGCAATAACATTTACATCATTTTCTTCTACATTACAAAATTCTCTGAAAGTAAAATATAACCTCCAGCATTTGCTTCCAAACATCCATAACCGATTTTCAATTGCTTCTCTGCATAATGTTCCGAATCTACGTCATTATGAAGATGCACTCTCATATTCGTTTTCAGACTGAATTTTTCAACTTTTCCTCATAAGCTTGAACTCACCAGCCAATATATAATAAAGCTACTATTCCTCCTATAATATCTGTACTATCTCGTAAATCCTGAAGAGTCCCATTTAACGCTTCTATAGCTTTCTTGTGAGACATCGTACTTTCATCCCACACTAAAAGCTTACATTGTGAAAGCATCCTGCCTTGAGAGCTATTTTTTCTGAAATTTCAGATGAGTGAATCTTCAAATGCAAGATTAAGCGATAATTTTAAAACGGAATGTGCAGTACGACCGTTGGTCAGTAAAATCGTGGCTATACCAAAAGAAGCGCCATAGCAACTGCTATCTTCTGGGTTTTTCTGATGGTCATTAATAATAAGTTTAGCAAAAACGCTTTTGCGGTTCCTCCTGGGGCGTCGAGGAAAAAGAGTGCACCACTGCCGGATTCTATTTTGCGTAACACTTGTTGGAAAACGTGACTTTGTTCTGGAGTTAATTGAGGGATAAATTCTGTTACTTGATGCTGCAATACTGTAAAATCGTAGTTTAATTCTCAAGTAATTTCATTATCGAAGCCATTTCCATCGACACGTCTAGGGCTAATCATTCCAAAATCATGTAGCTTCTTCCAAACCATTCTGAAAGCTTTTATTGCGTTTCGTTGTAGATGTGTTCATTGAAAGGCATATTTGGTTTTTTTTCGTCGCAAAATATCTTCCGCCATGTAGTCTTTGTACTTATTCCAAAAGGTTTGAGGATTAGAAAGACCGAAGATGAAATAAGTATTGCGTAAAGCTCCCTAATTTTATTCGGAGAGTGACATTGTATGGATGCCTCCATAGTAATATCTAGTATATCTTCAAAGTAATACCTCCATGTAAAATATCTAGGTTCAGTATAAGTGAAAAATTTTGTGCAAAATGTGAATATTATATAATTAGGTTGAAAAAAATTCAAAGTAATAAATACTTTAAAAACTAATTAAAACTATTAAAGTAATGAAAACTTTTTATGTGAAACTGTCAATTAATATTACCATAGAATTTTCAATATAACGTACGCGCAATTCACTAAAACTTTATTTCGTTTCCCTCTTTAAAAATTGGGAGAAAATTTGCATTCAAATATCTGGGATTTGTCGGAATAGAGAACTTCTTAGCCAACTTGGCGATATTTCTCAAAGTTTGAGTTTGACATTTAACAAACGTAACGTAATAAACGTTAGACGTTTAATAAAAGACCATTTAAAAAATTGCTTTTTGTAAAGATGCTAAATTACACTATGTTTCAGTTATTTGTTACAAATGTGAGAAAGTTCTTATTAAAATTTCCATTATTGACCAAATGCATAATTTTAAACCAACTTGGCGGGGAGTATACAACGTTAACGTTTTACCCGCATAGTTCCCATTCCCGTAGGAATATGGAGATAAAATATATCTTATGTTATTCGCTGATATTGTAGCTTTTCATTGGTGGAAGAATTTTTAAAATTGGACCAAAATTTCCCGAGATTAGCCGGAACAAACAGACAGACAGACAAAAATTTTAAAAATTGATTTTTTTTATATAAGTACCGTATATGCCTTTAAATGCAATTAGTAAAAAGCTGCTAATTTAAATTACAAACAGACACTTGAATTTTATTTATTTGTATAGATGTGCAAAAATTAACATTTATTTTGATAATTTGAACGATATATAATAAATCCCTTAACTGCCGATTAAAAAATATGTGATTCGCTCCCCAATGCCACCGTTTTCCACGTAGACGTGCGTATGTGATGTATTGGGGAGGGAAAGAAAAGGAATAAATAAGCAAATCCTCTGAAATAAATAAATCCTTCGCAAACACTATCAAGGTTTTTTTATTGCCTTCCAAAGCCTTCAGAATCATTTTTTGAATAGCATTGTGCAGAAAAGATAGCACTTCAGAAATATATACGTCCGGGGAAATTAACGCTTTGGCTGAGCGAGACGTTTATGTATGGCGGTGGCAGGTTAAAGTCGTATTGTATCTTTAGCGTCAGTTGTATTGAATTTAACACATTGTAACTGTGTGGAGGGATGGGTGCGTGTTGAAAACTGTGATAGAATATTTGGTCGCAAATATTGAAAGTTTGAGAACTACTGGATTTTAACTTCTTTTATTTCGCAATACCGGGGAAAGAATTTATAAACTGAATTTTGCCGTACTCGTACACATGGTATTTTATTATTAAAAAAAAACAATTTCTTGGGTATTCAAGCCTAAAGAATGAGCGTACAATAATAAATTCGTTTTCTCCTTTTCAATTTCCTGACAGAGAACCCATCATTCCAACTATTTTACATTTCGCGGCATTGTCACTACAATTCTAGCTTTTCCTGTTTGCATAACACTTACCAAGGATTGAAACATCGCCTTAAAAGCTTCATACATTCTATCCATCTCCGTACAAATTAAATTTCAATTTCGCATTCCATGGAACGTGTCCGCACGAGATGGCGTGCCATCATACTCAGAATTTCAGCTGTTACTCTCTCATTTTAAATGTAATAAGCGTGAAATAGGGCTCTGACTCACTTTCGGGAAACAAACTATAAGTTTCGAACCACTTAAGGGGTCGAAACGAAACATAACACCGGGTTTCTAAAGCTACTCCTTAGGTATATGCTTTGAATAACTTTAACGAACGAATAATGGTATCAAGTCCTGTATGTTTAGAAAACTTGGAATTTAGTTTTAACGAAAGGTACTAGGAAGTAGCCTTTCGAACCTGAATTGAAACTATAGCATCGACTAAAAGGTAATTAGAAGTTTACTTCATGTTGTATTTCTAGCTAAAATAATTTTTTTAATTAATTGATTGAATAGAATATCCGAAATAGATGGACTAAAGGAACACTGTACCCTGTACACCGTATATATGCCCTATTTAATACACATCTGAAACATACGTTTCAAAAGAAAAATATTTTAAACAATCAATTATTTAAAAAAATTTAAAAATATATTTCAATATTTTAAAATTTCTACCTTTTTTACAAATTTTAATATTTTTGATCAATTTTCCGAATATTCTTCGAAATGTTCCACACAGTTAGGTGGATGAGATTGATTGGTATTACGAGTGATACTTTTAATTTAGAATTTTTTCGTGCCGAGCACTATAAAAAAAAACAGTAAAAAGCAATTATATCTAACTTTGATAATTTTTTTAAAAATAAATATTGACATATAAATCCTTATTCCATGCGCAGAGTCACCAAACACATACTATAAAAGACAACCAGAAAAGTTTCAAAACTTAATACTGAAAATTTTTTAAAAAAGCCTTAGCATTTTAAATAAATGATTACCGTGAAAAATATAAACCTGAGAAAAAGTCACTTAATGTTTTAAATGTCAATAAAATAAGTGAAAGAGCAAAATGCAGAAGTTACGCGTTCTAATCTCGATTTCCATTTCGACATACTGTTAAAAAAGTTAAGTAACTGGCAGGGTACGAAATTTTGTCCACATATTTTCTTAATTTTGAATAGCGATCAAGTAAAAAGGATGACATCTGAGCTGGCACTTAATTCTCTTAACTTCTACACCACGCCAACGACAGGACTTTGAACCACGAACAGATTTAACCGCTTCCCTTTATAAATATTTTTGAAAAAATTTGTAAGAAAACATAAATTTTTTTTAAATTTTATTATTAAATACAAGGAAATGAAACAAAATAAAATATGTAGGTTTTAAGCTGAATTTTTAATTTTTTACTGGTGTAAAAGCTTTTAGTTTTAATATTAGTTTACTATCCCGAGTTATCTCGGGCAAATGGAAAGAAGTTAAATATTAGTCTTTGTATGATAGTTTTTGAAACAAGAAACAACACAAGTGATACATGACATTCTGTATACTGGTATCTGGTCCCTTTTCTTACTGGCTTACCTCTGGAATCTCTTTTATGGGAGCACACAGAGTACACTGTCTCAATAAGGCTACGATCGTCTTCAATAAGTCATTATACAGAAAAATCACGTCCACTATTTTTAATGCCCACCTCTTTATAATCACTATCTGAAAAATCATTGCTTTCTCTATCTTGCATCATCGTCATTATTTTACTTTTTTTTCCAGTACAACTATTTTTCTTTATACATTAATAATCCACAAGCTGATGTAAACTATACAATAGTGAACACACGTAACCAGTCAAACCTAAAGAACCGCGAAACCAACAAAACTTGGCAAACTTCCAATCAAAGCTGAATATTTACTTTCATCTTCTCCAGGCCGATTAAAACCGTGATAAAACAAATCGTACTGACAAATTCTGCTTCGCCCGAGTTTTCTCGGGATAGTAATTAACTGCAATATATATGAACACGAGATAATTCGGGGTAATCAGGCAAGCGGTTAACATGCACCAGCCCCTCTAGATGGCGGATCTTCAAGGACCTTAGGACTCAAATCCACGACTCTAGAACGACGGCTACGTGACCATGATCACTGATCTACAGCGGCCACAATAATTTACCAAATATTATATCGAAATTTTTATCTAAAATATTTTATTTCAGTTTAATTCCCTGAATTTAAATAGTAATTTCTCCTTGCAAATGCCTTAATTAATTCAGTGTCGTTTGTAAACACACGTCTACCTTCTAAAATTCTTTGAATTGAATCAGAAATTTAATTAATTTATCTAGACATCTCTCCAAAAACACCTATAATGGCCTCGCTTTCTAATATGATTCACAATCATTGAAATCTATTTCTTCTGTACACAATTCCTTTTACCAATATTTTTTTTCAGGTAGAAATTGTTTAAATTTAGCTTCCGACTGCATCGATTAAAAAGTATTTTTCAATTTATTAATCTTTCAAACGCTTAATTGGACCATTGATTGCAAATTCAAGTGAATTCATTAAGCCAAAAATAGTGATTGGTATCTGAATAGATATTTTGCAACACTGTAAAGTAATCAACATTTGATATTACGAAGTTGAATTCTTTCTAGAAGATTCCAAATGTCAAGGTTAACGTAGTGTAGTGCACAGTGTTATCTATATATATAAAGGAGAAAAGCGACTCACTCACTGACTGACTGACTAATCACGAAATCTCTGGAACTATTCAACCTACAGACTTGAAATTTGGTAGACATGTTCCTTTGATAGAGTAGACATCAGCTAAGAAAGGATTTTCCGAAATTCGAAACTCAAGGGGCGTTACGGGGGGTTAAGGGCGTTAATAATAATTGTTTCCATGTTTAAACTACTTGATGTACAATCTTGAAATTGGGTAAGCGGATTCCTTTCAGAGAGTAGAGATCCGCTACAAAATGAGTTTGGTGAAAATCGAACCCAAGTGGCGTTGCAGGGGCTTAGGGGGCGTTATAGAAAATTATTTCCATTTTTAAACTATTTGACGCACTGTCTTTAAATTTGATATATAGATTCCTTTCGTAGAATAATGATCAGTTACAAAACGGGTTTTGTGAAAACAGACTTCTAAGTGGCGTTGCGGGGGATTAAGGGGCATAATAGATAAATATATCCGTTTTTAAACTACTTCACCTACCTGCTTGAAAATTGGTAGGTAAGTTTCTTTCCTGGAGTAAATATCCGCTACAGAATGGGTTTTGGGAAAATTGACCCCCAAGGGGTGTTGCGGGGGCGGGGGGTTAAAGGGGCGTTATAAATTCCTATTTTTAAGTTATTAGACGTACAGTCTTGAAACTTAGTAAGCAGATTCCTCTCATAGGGTAGAGATACGCTAAAAATGGGTTTCGTGAAAATTGCCCCCAAGTGGCGTTGAGGGGACTTAAGGGGCGTTATAGATAATTATTTCCATTTTTAAACTATTAGACGCACAGTCTTTATATTTGATAAAGAGATTTCTTTCATAGAGTTGACATCAACTATAAGAAGGTTTTGTGAAAACAGACCTCTAAGTGGCGTTGAGGGGGATTAAGTGGCGAAAGAGATAAATATTTTCGTTTTTAAACTATTTGACCTACCTGCTTGAAAATTGGTAGGAATGTTTCTTTCATGAAGTAAATATCCGCTACAAAACGGGTTTGGAGAAAATTGACCCCCAGGGGTGTTCTTAAGGGCAGATATAAATAATTATTTCTTTTTTTAAACTATTAGACTCACAGTCTTGAAATTTGGTTAGCAGATTCCTCTCATAGGATAGAAATACACTGCAAAATGTGTTTTGTGAAAATCGACCCCTAGGTGGTGTTGCGTTCAAGGGGCGTTATTGATAATTTTTTTGCATTTTTAATTAATTGGACGCACAGTCTTCAAATTTTGCTAAGCAGATTCCTTTCATAGAGTGCAGTTCCCCTACAAAATTGGTTTTGTGAAAACAGACCCCGAAGTGGCGTTGCGGGGGCTCAAGTGGCGTTATAGACAATTATCCCCATTTTTAAACTATTAGACGTACAGTCCTGAAATTTGATAAGCAGATTCCTTTAGTAAAGTAGAGAACCGCTACAAAATGGGTTTCGCGAATATCAACTACCAAGTTTAATTTCAGGAGATTAAGAGGCATAATCGATAAATATTTCCATTTTTAAACTACTTGATCATTCTGCTTGAAAATTGGTAGGCATGTTCCTTTCATGAAATAGAGTTCCTCTAACAAAGAGTAAAATGAAAATTGACCCTAAAGATGTTTGCGAGGGGTCATGAGGAGTTACAGAAAAAAATTCCTGTTTTTAATTGTTAGACCCATATACTTGAAATTTGTTAAGCATGTTTCTTTTGTTGAATAGGGATCCACTAAGAATAAATTTTAAGCAAATTAAGTTCTGGGGGATTTCAGGGTTTACTGGGACGTATTGACAAAAAAAATTACTTTTTTCGAGCTACAAGGACTATAATAATGAAATTTGGTTTGCATTTTTCTTTTGTTGAATTTAAATCCGCTAAGAGCGGTAATTTTGGAAAACGGCTCTCAACGGGATTACGGGGATATTTGTAGTAAAACTTTTGATTTGAAATTTGGCTTGCATGTTCAATTTACGGAATAGAGATCCACCGAAAATTGGTTTTGCGGGAATCCACTTGGTTTTTGAGTTACGGAAGAGCAAACATCATTCTATGCTTCAATTTTAGAGATTTTTAGAAAATACAAATTAGATGAGTTCTGCCCTTTTTTTTTTATCAACAGGTGACAGTTGCAGGTATAAGTATATTTTTCAATTCAATCGAATTCTTAATGCTAGGACTTAGATATCAATAATTTATACACATATATATAAGCAGTAAAAATTTATAAAACATCATGAAATACCCAGCGAAGCGGGCGGGTAACAGCTAGTTTACATATATATTTCAAAAATTACTACTTTAAATATGGTTAAGAAATTAATAAATCTCTCGTTAACTTCCTTTTCTAAATTGATATTTTTTCAATTTATGTAATGTGTGTGTGTGATGTGTGTTTTAAATTATTTGAGCAAGGATTGGTTTTCTGTGAACTACTTTAATCGAATAATAATTGTTTACTGACAAAAAAGGTTAAATGAAAATCAAATAATTCAAATAATAAATCAAATCAATCTTGATGAAAAATCAAATAATTTTATAACAAAATTATGCAACATTTTTGTTTAATTTACGTAATACTTAATCCAAGATAGGCAAAGTTAAATTAAAAAATTAATTGCGTGGGATTTTATCTGAAGGTAAATCTGAATGTGTGTGACTTAAGCAAAATTTAAATCCAAAATTTTAAATATTTTGAAATTTCCAAAATATGAAGCTCAAAATTTAATTTTACACTTAGAAAAGAACTTACGTAGACGCAATTTTAATGATATTTCTTCTTTTAAAAATACACATTATGAAATACAAGAAATTTAATTTTACTAATTCAAATCTTATATTAATTACATAAGCTGATTTGAGTTTACAAAATTTGAAATTATCATTCATAGATGATTAATTTAATTTTTTCTTGACATTGTTTTTAACATCTGGATACACTAAAATCATAACCAAAGCCTACAATTTGAGCCAAAGAAATCAATATCTTAACTTTATTTCGAGTATTAATGTACTTTGAGCTTGTTTGCATGTTCAATTTGCTTTTAATAATCCGATTACACTGCTATGTATAATGTTATTCATAATACTTTTTAGCGCGTTTTTCACGTAGTGTAAAAATAAGCGCTATTAGGACGCAAATTTCGTCTTCGTCTTCGTCCTATATTTTGTCGTACCTTTTTCTCAGCCAATAATTAACCGATTGACCTCGGGTTTTCGGCATTGGGTCGCATTTGTGCCCTAGATAAGCCAAATCATATTTAAATTTAATAATTTGAAATTTTCTTTACATTTTTTTTAAAAAAATTTTAAGTATAGTACTACATTCTGTTAGTAGAAAGTTCATTAGTTGCATTATTGTAAAATACAATATGTGAAAAACGCGTTAAAATTACTTGGCCATGCCAATGATTGATATCTTGTTTGTTACGTATTTCTGTTCATTGAAGAGAAATTATAACATTTTTAGATGTCAAAGAAACAAATAAATTCTCGTTATTATCCTCTTGAATAAATTACTATAAAACATTTGATTAATTTCCGTAAAATCCGGCATAAAAATGTAAATTTCCGTATAACGCGCACTTTCAGCGCAAAAAATAGGATCGAAAGTTACGTTTTGGCGTTATACGCCGGGTATAAAAATGAGAGCTTCAAAATTAAGGAAAAAAGTAACGAGCATAAAAAAATCAGACTTCTACATAGGTTGGAACGGTGGCATAACGTACACCCCCGCACCGAGGGGGGGGCAGCGTTCTAGGGGGCCCAAAGCCTAGCTGCCACTAAGTACCCACCTTTTGTAAAATCCAACTTAGGGGTCCAAAACTTGACTTTGCAGGGGGCCGCAAATGTTCTCCGTTACGCCACTGGGTCGGAATACTGTTTATTTAAAAGAAATCTCAGGTCCGTGGGTAGCCTAGTGGTTAGAGCATCGGACTCCAGACCGGAGGGCCTGGGTTCGATGCCCGATGTCACCAAATACCACCGAGTACACGCGGAGTACGTGCTCGTTAAATCAGTGGGACCGAAAGTCTTGTGGGCGGCCGCAGCAGAAACCACGAGTGCAGGGGGCCGGAGAATATTTCCCTCCCTTCCAGTTCCATGCCTAAATTGTGGAGGTGTAGATAGGTGGTGTCACCATCTATCGGTAAGAAGTCCAACCTGTCTCACAGGCTCTGGCAACTTTCATTCCTTCCCTTCGGGAAGGACACGACAACAACAACAAAAGAAATCTCATACTTAATCAACTTAAAGGGTTGTTCTGGAGTATACTATATTATTTTCTAAAGTCTGAGATAATACCTAGAATAAATGACTTAGATACATAAGAGCATTGCACGCGTACCATTTCAGGTTCCTTCTTAAAAAAGGGGGTTTGCATTATACAGCGAATATACCTAAAAATTGAAAAATATAGCTCGAAAGTATGGGTGTACGTTGTACGCCGGATTTTACGATATACTATAACAGCTTTGGTAGAGATGCCAACTTTTGTTTCATAGATATAAAACACAACATTTTTATTATATTATTGTAAAAAAAGATTAAACTGGCAGATTTTTAAAATTACTGAAAAGAGTATAAAAGTTTAATACAACTTATGTACTTGAAATTATTCATATATTACCCTTTTGATTAGGACACAATAGTTGGGAAGCACGTTAAATGTTGGAAGCAAGACCAATTTATCAATTCGATGTAAATATGGCTGAAGTAGCAAAACGTGAATACATTTTTGAATGTAAATATTTAATTCATAACTACTATAGTTAGCTGAAAAATTAATGACGCCTGCAAATCATGTGCTTTAGTGATTATCAATATTCAGCACTAAGGAGTAATACATAAATAATTATTAATAGTTTATACATCAAATATATTACAAGAATAATATTAAATAAAATTAGAATAATTTTTGCATAATTAATGTACGCAACAAAATTTAAATATACATGTAATTTTTTTTTTTAAAAAACTTAATACATAAATTATTTCGATACAGACAAAAAATTTTCCGTACATTGAGAGTGAGTGAGAGAATATTAACGTCGCACTGATTAGCTACACGAGGGCTTTTGGCGACGGTCCGCGTAATTTTGAACCATGGTTAAATGACGCGGACGACACCTGAGCTGGCACCCCTCTCCTAACTACCACACCACACCAACGGGAGGACGTTTGAGCTCTCGACAGGTTTAACGTGCATCGCTCCCCTACACGGCGGATCTTCAGTGGTACTAAGATCGAACCCATGACATACTAGCCATGATCCGATGCCTAGACCACTCGGCCACCGCGGCCGCTTCCGTACATTGAAGAAAGAACCTAAAATGGAATATACTAAGCTTTCCTTTGGAACTTATGCAAAAGTTTTGTGGAGAATATAAAGAATAATGATATATATATAAAAGCAAAGTTGTGATATTCCATTACAATATCAAAATCGTTTGGCTTCAAAATATCCCAAGAAAAGAATGGAAATTAAGATTATTAGTTTGATTCTGAATAATTTAGTCATTTTTTCAGTTTGTTGTGCAAAAGTTGTAATCTTGTAGTTAACTCTTTTTTGCAGTCCTTTTCTGATTGACCGGAAGTAGGAATTTATTGCAAATTATATATATAAATTCAATATAGAACTTTCAGAGAGAAAGTTTAATTGCTATTGAAAGCAGACAAAAATGGTGACACAAACTTCTTACTTTACATAACAGTAAAAATTCACTTTTTCTACTTCTTAATTGGGTTATGTTTTTGTTTAAAAAATTTAATTTAAAACTTATATTTCAAAAAATAATTCCATAATTAAGTTATATATAATGTAGTTGGAAAGAAAGAGGAGAATGTGGGTCTGATTTGCCGTCTAGTGAGATAACTATAAATCTTGTTGGGAAAAAAAAACAGAAAAATGACTGCGCTGTATAAGATGGCGTAAAAAACGAAGTTAATCAGGAACTAATCCAATTTCTTAACTGCTTTTCAATAACACAGTCTAAAACCATTTCACATTTTTGGTAACAGTATTCACACACACACATAAATTTTGTTCATGTTTCAATTCTTTTCATATACATAAAACAAGATTACATTGGAAATATTTTTTAATCCACAGATATATAGATTTTTAAGGTAAATAGGGGGTTAGAGTTATAAATTCCTAATAGAATAAAGTTGATTTTTTGATATAAATATTTTCGTGAGAAAATATTTTTATTAAATTTTCAAGAGAAATATTTTTTTTTTTAAATTAGCTAACTAAGTGAATCCTTCTTAAGTGTAAAAATTTCTTTCTTAAGCTGATTTCTTTATTTTAATATAAAACATGTAAAAGGTAAAATAAATTCATATAATGGAGATAAATACAAAACAGCACCAAATCATTAAGTCTAAATACCCCCAAAAATATTAGCATAATTAGAAAGGACAAAAAATAAAATTAGAACAATTAATTGAAAAGTGTTTGTGTACATTAAAAAGAATAAATACTCATCCATATATTTAGTTAAGTATTAAATTATCATTGCATCTTTGAATAAAAATTATTTCATTCTCATTTCTATTTGAAATTCCACATTTTTTAAAACTTAATTACTTTGAAAAGAACGTAATTTCGTTAATAATTTTTATTTTCACAAATATGTATTTCGTTTTTTGGATTATATTGCTCTGGAAAGTAATTACTTCTGTATATAATTTTTTTCAAGCAATCAAAGGTTTTAAGAATACTATGAAATGTTTATCCGCAATGCTCTACAATGCATTTAAAATATTATGCACTAAGAAGGTACCACAATTTTAAGAAGCAACTCAATATAAATTATTAAAAGCAGATATACTTAAAGTATGAATCGTACTTACTTTCTCTCAACAATGACATTTCTTTTTACCACGTTTATAAAATATTTACAGAGTTTCGGACTTAATTATATTCTTTTTGGATTTCTTTTTAAAAACCTTGGATGATTATTTTTAATTAACTTCAAACGTATAAAAATATGGCCTTACAATAATATATTATCACTAAGTTTTTCGATTCCATCGAATAAATGATGAAGCTGAAACTAAGCGGATTAAAAAAATAATTCGATTTATCTCTGCAACAAGTTTTGTCTATGATTAATAAATAATTCGAAAAAGAATAAATTTCCATTATAATTTAATCATAAAATAATTAATAGCTACAAAATACAATTATAAGTTACCTCTTTAAAGTATTATTTTCAAAGAAAAAAATAATTGCATTATCTTTACAATCTTTATAAAGAAAATATATATATATATATAAATATATTTCCTTCTTTACAATTATCAACGACTATCTATATTTTAAGCAAATTTTTATCTTGTTTTTGTGTTTTATCTAATTAATAGATTACCAGAGCGTTGCAGTTAAAATGTACTTAGATAAAATAACTTTTAGCAAAAAAGTAATTTACAACGATTTTTAAAGGCTACAATAGTTGAAAAAGTGTTTTCTTTTAACAGTTATCGCATTTTGAATATTCGTCTATTTCCTATTGGTAAAATAAAGGAATCATGACATTTGATGGCCTTTTAAAAGAATTAACAAAACATTAAAAATAAAAAATAAAAATTTACAATAGATAACTTCCCTATAGCTTTTCCTTGAAATATTACTTAGTCATTTGATGTATTAAAAATAAAAATTATATTTTTTAAAAAATTTAAAAAACACCCTTTTATTGTTAATCGAACTAAGTTGTAACTTAATCTTTTAGTCGCCAAATCTGGAAATGGAGTCTGAAATTAGTCGCCAGATGCGGGATGGGATCTGAAAACGGGAAATGGTTAATCTTGATCAGGACGATGGGACAAAATTACCAAATTATTGTATTGTCATCGGTGCTGGAGAAGTTAGCAAATTTTCGAATTAATCTGAACTTATAAAGTGGGTAAAAATTGAGTTCAAAGACTCAGTTACATACAAGTGAAACTTATAAAAGGGTGTTAATAAGGTAAATTGTTAATGGCTTAGTTTCGAAGGGGTGACTACAGTATCCGAATGGTTATGATCATGAACTCGTGGTCGGCATTTTACTAATAAGTCCTGGGTTCGAGTCTTGGTACTACTAAAACCCACTACTGGAGCACGTTAATCTTTACGTTGGCTTGGTATTGTAACCTCGTGACCCCAAGTTTACTTAATTTCTGGGTAGTAAGAGGAATCACACAGATTTAGTAAAAAATTACATCTTTTTGCAAATAGTTAACGCTTACTTGGCACGTATCCTTTTACAATTATAGGATACAACTTTGGCATATTTAGTTATCATGTACTTGTATTAAGGTACGTGGGCTCTTTCTCGACATTCTGGATCTGGATATCGTAATGTCCACACTCCACCGAAATAGTGAGTTTAAATTTCTAATAAGTCTCTCACAACTTTAGGTGAGCTCTCTTTTATCACGGAACTCGCCGGTATGAATCTCACTGCTTCGCAACCTTTCGCTGTAAATCGCCAAATCTCTGGTTACCTTCCGATCTGTCTCCTTAAAACCCTTGAGTGAGCCTCTCTCATCCCCCCTATAACTTCTGATTGGTAGGAACACAGATCTGCACCCTACACCCTCAGTCTTGGTCCCAACCCTCTGTAGTCCTTCCATGACAAAAGCCTATCGGGACCGTGATCCTCATGTCGCCGTATATCGTAGGCCATATGAAGGGACAAAATTAACCAGTTTCGAAACTGAGAATACACTCCTGAGCACTTCTTCTTTACAATAGCCGACACTCTCTTCCATACACGTGTAATATGGCCACATGTCAGCGGGTACTAAAGAATGGACAGCCATTGAAACAGGTGTGTCCCCACATTGAAGAAAAAGCAATCTTGTCATTATATATACCCCTGGGTGTCGAAGAAGAAAAAGAGGAGTAACAAATAACAGTCTAAGAGACAACACTACAGCTGTTTCGCCTCAGGGTGTGATAGTTCACTTTGGGAAAAAACATCTGGCGATTGTGTTCTCTTATGGGCATCAAAAATGAAAGGAGGAGTCACAAACTGCCTTCTATGAGAAGAAGCTATGGTATGGAATTTTAGAGAATGGTATGCCAGCTCAAGTACCATTCTCGTCACTTAACCAAGGTTTAAGAGTACGAGGTTCTTAGTCAGAAGGCAATGAAACACAACGTTTATGAATAATATCAACAATTGTTTCAAAAGAAAGGCATAGCTTTCATTTATTTAATTTTACATTATAAGTAACTTAAAGAAAAAATACGGACTATCCATATAGCTTTTTTTTTTTTTTTTGCTTTTATAATCTTAATGCACATTAAATAACTACATTTAGGTCATTTAGTAGGTATAACATAAAAGAGTGTAAACAATTATGGGAAACATTAAAGATGTTGAGACACCTGTGCAACAGCATTAAGAAACACATACATACGTCAGACGCAGCTGTGTTGTATGTGATATTTATAGCTAGGTTCCGTACATTACGTTTATTTTCTCCACCACAGTGAACCTAAATTCATTCATGATAACTTAATTATTGTAGATATAGCCATTCAAAAAAAAACTTCTAAGCAATATATAAAGCATGAAAAATAATTTTATTTTATTATTATGCTAATTT
The DNA here is from genome assembly GCA_019973975.1 of Trichonephila clavata. Taxonomy (NCBI): domain Eukaryota; kingdom Metazoa; phylum Arthropoda; class Arachnida; order Araneae; family Nephilidae; genus Trichonephila; species Trichonephila clavata. The sequence continues at coordinate 83,640 of BMAO01033034.1, forward strand.
TAAACATTGTGAAATGCGTTACGTAAAAAATTTCTCTCAATATTCAAAAGAACTTTCACCATAAATCGAAATCAATATTGATAGATTGTAAAAAAAATTGAAATTGCTTGGAGAAAACAAACATGTATAGTCTGGATTCATTTACGTTTCCTAAAATTTTGTTTAAATTAAGGAAAGCAAAATAATACACTAATTAAGAATTTACTATCGAATTAAAAGACCTGAGAAAACTTAAATAATATATTTTAGAAGAGATCTGAAAGCTTTGTTAAAAATAATGAATATCAAATTGTGTTCGGTCGCATCTTTCAAAATAGTGAAAAAGACGTAGATTAATTCAACTGCGTTCACTTTTCTGTAGAAAATATTTTAATTGGCTAATATTTATTCAAAACACATGCCCATATTTTTAATTAATTCTCCAAACAAATTTATTCTCTCTTGAATTAGTAGTTTTTAATTTAGTAAATGAAAGAAAAAGTTTCAAAATTCCAATGGCTTTTTTAATGAGCATCATCCTTGAATTACATCGCGGGTTACTCAAAATGAAAATGTAGAAATTTCACATACGGAGAATTCGAAATTACGAGAATGATACCCCCTTGAGCTAGGAATTTCCCTTTACCAGGTGTCCATATCCGAAGCCCAGCTCAATTTAGTGTGCAGTAGCATTTATTATTTTGTTAGGTGATCCTCGATGAGATCAAAATTCGTCGGCTACAAAGTATACCATCATATATGCTATCGTTTCACAGAATCATTATGAACTTAGTTTGAACAACTTGACGAGGTGTTTGAATTTCCTACAATGGCGTTGTAGCACTTTCATTTACCTTTTATCTCTGAAAAAGATTTTTTTATTAGAGTTTTGTACATTTCAGACTTTAACAAGGGTCACATTTCGTTATAAATTATTAACCTATTCAAAGACATTCTATTAAGAGTGAGTTAAAGCAACTTAATCTGTTTTTTAAAATAAATATTGATAATATCGCATTCGAGCTTCAAAGCAACTTGAAAGCAATTGACGATGAACTTCATAATTTTGAACCAAAGTCAAGAAACGAGAACACCTAAACTGGCAGTCTCTCTCTCTCTCCTCTCTCTCTTCTCTCTCTCTCTCTCTACTCTCCTATAACTTAAACATCTCTTCAACGTGAAGAGTCTGAACCCCACACAAAAGGCTTAACTCAAATCGGGTCATCTTCACTAAGAGCCTAGTGATTTCGTAAAATGGATTTTTAGGCATTTACAGCTTAAATACTCATTTCTGAAACGTTTGATTGAATATTCATGCTTCACACATTAAACCCTTTACCAAAATGCACTAATCAAAACGAATTTAAGTGCATAGTAAAAGGATTTAATTTCTGGGACCCAGAATACAACACGAACTTCAGTATTGATAAACTTCAAGAAAATTTTAAGTTAATTCTTATTTTGAGAGAAGACCATTAAATAATCTGCATATTTTCCTACGAGTCAACTAGATTGGTTGCAAATGAATGACTTTTTGAATTAAAGAAATTAACAATTATTATCAATGAATTATTTGTTTTGTCCTCTACTACTCAAGGAACCACAATTCTAAAAGGATGTATACATTATAAGAAATAAAATTGTTAAAATCACGAAACATGAGTCCTATTACAAAATAAGAAACACATAGCTCTATATTACTTGAAACAACTTTTGATATCTTGTAACCATGTAGTTAAGTTAATGGAATTTTCATTCAAGAACCGGATTATACTAATACTTCTTTCGAAATTCTGAGAATAGTATTCATCTAGCAAGTTGAGTATTTCTTCAAGAAGAGGTCTTTCCTAATTTATTATTCACTAAAGAATGTTACTTAATACTTATGATCATTACGGAATAATATGCTTATAAGGTTCAAAACCGAGTTTAATATTTGTCTAAACATTGATATTTTTTAAATAAATAATTATCCTTGAAACACCATTAATGGAGAACGGTATCGCAATTTCCTTCCTGTGAAAACGTTTGTAACTGCGGAATCTCTGAAATTATAACACAAAAAAAAGTTCAGTATCATACATTTATTTATAATTGATTAGTTTTTTCATTGTATTAAGTATTTTTATTAATATTCAAACAAATGTATTTTTAACACGCTTTTATGAGTTTCACTTGCATGTAACGGAATCTTTGAACTCTATTTTTACCCACTATAAAAGGTCAGATTAATTCGAAATTTTGGACATTTGTCAAGGTCTGATGACAATACAATATTTTCATAATCCTGATCAGGACATCAGGAATAACGATATCCTGATTTTTGGTGACTAATTCCATAAAACCACTTCCAGATTTGGCAATTTATTGCATATACCATTTTCAAATTTGGTGACTAATTCCATATACCACTTCAAGATTTGGTGACTCATTCCAGATTTACTGATTAAAAGATTAAGGTGCAACCCCTAAAACGAATACACACTTGTGGTTTAGAAATAAAACAAACAAAAAAGTGTTCTTTACATGAGCAAGGGTAGGTTGGGTGCGTTAGCTATTTCTTACCATAATATAAACAATTGTCTAGTTTCTCTGAAAATGGAAATAAAAAAAGACTCATGCATGGGAAAGAAATAATTTATATTCTAACTGTTAAATATTTTTTTATTTTACAAAGCAATAAGTTTAGAAGTGATGATACGAATTAATATTATAGCAATACATTTAAAAGGTGATAGTACGATTGACACTTCATATTTTTTCTTAAAACACTTTGATTTGACCTGCATCTACTGAGATGGGATTTTTGAAATATAACGATACGGAATGATCTGAGGAGAGAATAGATACCCTTTAGATTCTTTAATTAATATCCATTGAAGAGCAAGACTAATTCCAGCAGCTACTTAATTCCCCTTCCCGGCTCCAAATACCAAACTCAAGAATGAATTCTACAATGAGTAAATGATAGTGTGAAAAACTAAAAAAAAACACGCTTTTAATGTAAATCGAACTAAAAAATGAAAAATAAATTATAGTTTAAAAAAACTAAAAAACACGTTTTTACAGTGAATCGAACTAAAAAAGTTAAAAAAAATAGTTCTTAATATAAGAATAAAATTATTAACGAGAAAATTAATGTCATTGGGGTAAAAGCGGGGGGTGCTTTGTACAACATTTTTACACTCAGCATTTCGGATTAGAACTAGAGAACTAGTAAGAAATTATAACAATTAATATAGAGCATCCTAGCTTTTACCCCAATGACATTAATTTTCTCATTAATCGTTTTATTCTTATATTAAGAATTATTTTTTTTTTTTTACTTTTTAGTTTGATTCACTATAAAAGCGTGTTTTTTAGGTTTTTTAAACTATAATTTATTTAGATTTGCTTACTAAGAAACTTTGAATGGTTAAAATAAATCTATGCCTCACAAGAATACAGAACGATGAATTATTTTGAGTTCAATTGACGAAATAAATTTTACACTGTCGTTGGTAACATAACATAATTTTAGCCCTTGTTTCCATTTGTGTTTTTGATTACTTTCCTCGATACTTATTAGCTGTATCAATGGTAAGTTTACTCATGTTCATAACACATCACACGATGCATACAAGTGATTGTCATCTTAATCAACGATCGCCAACCTTTAGAACTTCATGGATCGTTAAATGTATAATTTTACATGTAACGGACTACTGATATGATCGACCACTATCATTGTAAGTATAATGTTACTTGTTTACATCTTTATTTACCTTTCTATTTCACTGAAAAGAGACTTCACGAAAAGCAAGAACAAACCGGCGACGCAAAGCAGTATCAAATAGCTTACGTGTTATGTCGCCAAAAAATTTACCATGATTGCCAAAGCTCACTTTTAAATGTAGCTAGATGCACCGACAAAAGTAGCTAACAAGTCGACTAAACTCAGAAGGAATTTCGCTAAAAGCAGTAGCAAAAGCTTTAAAAAAAAGTATAATTCATACTCCGTAATACGCTTTGTTACTCGTCTTTTTTGTGAAACTGAATCTTCATAAAAATATTAATTTGTCCTAATTTTTCTGCGGACTATCAAAAGTTTTTCGAGGACCCCTGGTTATCGACCACATATTTCCGTACAGACACATCATCAAACATTTCCAAGAATCATCTAATTATCATTTAAAAAACATCAATACAGCGGTCGAGCGTTTGTCTGCTTTGCAATTTCTAATTCGATAATATCAGGTTCGAAAACGTTTTACCACAAATTCTCTTCTACGAGTATCATAAATCGATATGCCTTTTACTGGCTTTAATTTCATTAATACGGCAATATTTTCGTGTAAATAATTTAAATACTCGCACCAAATAAAAATATATATTGTTTCGCATAAACTTTACAAAATGTAAAAATAACTTTTTAAGAAATTCTTTAATTAAATCGATATATAATACGTTAAAAATATTATAAAGTCACAAACGCATTCAAACGAATTCAGCACATCACCCAAGCATAAGATTTTAAAACTATTTACTCATTTCCTCTTCAACAGAAGAAGAGTGTAAAAATGATACCTTTTCGAGAGCTCAGCAAAAAAATAAGTCTTTATTTTCCACCTCACAAACCACAAATTATGTTCACTCAGAACTTTTCACTTGAGCAAGAGAGTGTGAGAAATAAAATGAAGGAAAGGTTAGATGGACGTGTATCCTTTTGAAATAAAAACTCGAAACCGATCGGACATTTCAGGTAATAACACACACACACACTGTCGTTCACTTCGACATCGAACTATGATTGCAGCCCTCCGGAGCATCTGGAAGTTCTTTCTGCTGTACAAATGTTATTGCCACTATCATTCAATAAATGGAGGAAATACCTGAGCAGTCGTGCGTATACCATTCATAAACCTGGGATGAAATTGCTCATTTTTCTCTGCAGGTCTTGTTTTCAGGTATTTTTGTCGTACAGATCTTTCAATTCGGTAACTGTGGGATAGATCGTGATGGCTGAAATATTTTGCGGCTCTTAATAGTGATCATGTGGTCATCTCAAAAAAGCACAGTTAAAAAAAAATTTTTAAGTTATTTTTACCAAAAAGGCACCAATTTTTTTTATTATCTCCATAAATTATTTATTATATCAATGGTAATTTATTGCTTCCTTATTTATCCACATTCAAAGATGTTCAAAGACCTCTATTTAGCGAAGTCGCTAAATCTTGGACAAAAGTTCGTTATATGGAAAATTCGTTATATAGAGATTCATCTTTCAATGTACTTTATAAACCACATAAAACAAATTTAAAATTCATAAGCACTATATATTAAAAAAAGTAATTATTCACACCTTTGTATAAACTAATATCTATTTCTTTTATATATCTTACCCATAAAAAAACTGCAAGGAAAACAATAAAAAAGAATGTCGAGGAATACACTGTATCTTCAACATTAAGAAAATAATTTTATATTAAAATTAATGAATTTTAAAAACACTTTTTCTAATTTAAAGCACACTAGTAATTTTAAACATACATTATTTTATAGCTAGAAATTAAATATGCCTTCTTTAAATTTAATTACTTATAAAATCTGGGTTTTTTTTCTTTTTGCTGGTTAAGTGGTGCGGTAAGTTTGTCGCTGGCCAATTGCGGGTTCAACCACGACCCAAATCGGTGGATTTTTTGTGATGCAGAAAATCGACAGCGGCCATGTCGTGTGATTATACGGCATGTAAAAGATCCCTAGAATGTCTGTTTGGCTTGGATGCTCTCGGCAAAATTTAATCCTAGTACAGGTTTGCATCGTCAGAGCTCAGGTGCCTCTCTCCTAGAGGAGAAACGGGGCGTCAAAATTACCTGCGGCGATTGGTATCTGCCTCTATGGTGCCGCACTAAAAATAGATACCAGCTTCCGGGGAATGTACTGTGTCTGTAATAGTAAAACACCAATCCGCAGCCCATTAGAAATGAGAAAAAAAACGTTGAGTTCTTTTGTTTGAAAAAATGCTTTGTGTGTCTCATAACACGCCTTACATCTTTGCAATGCACCTAAAACCCCTTAAGGCAGTGGCGTAACGGAGAATATTAGGGCTCACTTGCAAACTCAGGTTTTGGACCCCAAGGCCGAATACATACTTAGCGTCAGTCAAGCTTTGGGCTCCCTAGAGTTCCTGCCCCCCCCCCCCCCCCGCAATGCGGGGGTTGCGAGGTGTACGTTACGCCACTGCCTTAAGGAGCATTCCTAGTCAAGTCGTATTCCAATGCCTTCACAAATTGAAGAGCTTACTCTATTTCTAAAAGTCCAGAGATCGGAACATTTTTATCTCTCATAGTGTGTATCTACTTCAAAACTACCTCGTCGACATCTTCATAGACACATGTTCTTAAGCGTTTTGAACAAAAATTCGATGAATCATAATTTTGTAACTTATCTCAATATTAATAGTTAATAAGCTGTTTGTAGGAATACCAAATTTTAAAACAATATCCCCTTTTTTTTACGCCATTATTCACTTCCTGAAGAATTTAAAAAATTTTGTTTGGTGTTCAAGCACTAACGTTTCATCAGACCGAAATTTTTCAAATTAAGGCAGCATTTTTCAATCGTTAACCCTATTCACCCTCAATGTCTGATTTGTATTTGCAGCAATGTTAAAAAATTTTACTCATTTTAAAAATTACACAAATATCAGTTGAATTCATATCCTTACGAAATGCAAAACAAATAACAAAATGGAACGCTTTTGAGAAAATCTTTTTGTTGAAATGTAGCTTTGGCGAAAGAAAAAAAAAAGGCTGTACGGCTATAAACCAGGTTATGCCAAAAAAGAAGCATAACGAAAACAGGGACAATGTTTAAATGTTCAAGCAAATGTTCACATGTAAAGAAAATTCGACATTTCATATGCACTAACATAATAATTAACAACATGTAACACACCAGTCCTGTTCGTCTTTTTAAGAGGGAATCCGATTTTTTCCGTTCATGTATTTACTTAAAAAAATTAAAATCAAAAGAAAAAAATTTTATTTAATAATTTTATTTGATTTTCTTGTTGAATTTTTTTACAGTAATAAACTGAAATATATTATGCATTTTGTAACGTCCTTTAAAACTATTTCTGTTTTTAACATTCATGATTGAATTAGAATAATTGTATTTGTTCTACAAATCTGCTCTGTAAAGCCAAGTAGAACTTTTTAGTTACAAACTTTTAACTTAAAACCGAATATAGTTAATAAGATTATGAAATAATAACAAAAAATTGCAAGCTACTTTATTCAAAAAGAATTTTTTGCGCCATTTTGATACAGGAAAAGGAATATGCTTTCAATCAATTACATTCTATTTGATCGTGTAATTTTATAAAAGAATTAACCATTAATCTAATGAACATACATTGAAATTTTTACAATTAAATAGATTAAATAATATACTTCTTTCTCTTGTTCACTAATCTGATATGCAAAATTGAAATTTCCTCATTTAGTCAGAATATTGGTATATTTTATTTTTCATCGCCAAATAAAAACTTTTGAGTTGTTTAAATTTTCTAATTTAACTTTATTGACTGTCTTCACTGAGAAGTATAATGATTTCTTTTCTTTCTTTTCTCTTTTTTTTTCTGACTTAAGAATATGCTTAACTTCATGAGCAGATATTAATAATTCATTTTCCTTGACTTATAGTTCATAACAACATGTTGGGAAAAAAAGAATATTCTAAATTATGAAAAACATGGAAAAAATAGTATGCATAAAATCAAGGACACCTTCACTTTCGTCTTCAGAGAAAATGTTTTTAATTTTCCATAATGCACTCACGTGAATTCATAAGACTGAAACTCTTTTTAAAAACTATCTTAATTATTTTTATATTTCATACTAAATATATTCATACTTTTTCAATTTGAGGTAACTGGAGAAACAAGATGGAGTAATGATCAAAGTTTGCAAAAACTAATACAAGAATTAAAAAGCATTTTCTTCGAAACTAGTTATTGATTTCCATATCCTTTGTAATAAGATTCCCTGCGTTTTAAAAAGAAAATTTTAGAATTTTTTAGCTAAAGAAAAAAAAAATTTTGATTCTTCACAAAAAATATTCCAAATTATGGAAGAGCTCTAGGGGAAATAAAATTATCAAATCATGTTTTACTTATCTCCTGAAATAAGCTATGTGTAATTATACACAGCATGTTTTGTCTTTTTTTTCTTTAAAGACTCTAATTGCTTATTTAATGGAACCAATTTAAAAGCAAAATACTTCTGGGAATTAAGAAAAACTGCTTTCAAAAAAAAAAATTTGATATTTCAAAACAATTTGTAATTTTTTTTTTAAAGTTCGTCGTCAAATCACTGTTAATTGAAACGGAACAAAAACTGCGCAAATATAACCCAGGAATGTCAAATCCTCATAAGTAAAGTACGTAATTCTTTAATCATTAAAAGCACTTCACTGAACAAACTAACCATCACCAAATGTGATTTTAAATAAAAGAAGAAAGATTATCTAAATAACTCAAATGCCAAACTGATATTTGGATCAAGGAAGAAAAAAAGAAATATTTTGTACCATGCAAAATGATTTTTGTTTGCTGAACAAGATATTAATTTTAATTAGTCAATATTCCAAGTCTTAATTTCATTTCTAGGAAAACACAGCGACAAATTCTTAGAGTTTTTAATCACATTTTTTATGAGTTGTGTATAATACTTTCCAAAAGCACCATCAAGCCTTTTCTCTGCTAAAATACTGAAAAAAAATTTTAATACAACTATCTAATTAAAATAGGAAGCAACTAATTGAAAATTATCTTTTCAAGTCGCAAGAATGCACAATTAAAAATAAGAATGTGGATTAATAATCTAATAAGTACCTAGGAAATGCGTTGAATATATTTCAACCTGAATGATTTAGGAAAGAGAGCATACATACTCCGCTAATTTATATATTACAATTAAAGTATTTCGAAATATTTATATTTAGCAGTTATTAGGTTCGTTTATTCTTTTAAGTTTCTCTAAGTTTTATTCACTTTTTAATATTTATATTTAAGTTTTGTTCTTAATAAGATCGTTGGTGTCAATCAACAATTGTATTTGAATTCAGTGTGTGAATGTTGAAAACATTAGCTATAAAACGTTAAAACAAACAAAATGTATAAATGTTCAACAATGAAAAACTTCAAGGATGCATATGAAATAGTTAAGATAGGATTAGAATATTTTTCTTGAAGTTCAATTGTCGTATTTAAAAACTATTTCGACACAACTTAAAAATATTTTTTAAAACATAAAATGACTAAAATAACTTGAAATAATCGAGATATTTTCGGTAACTGGTTTAAATCAACATATTTTTAGAGATACTTGATGACTATTGGCAAATAAATCTTACAATTTTAAATTGCAATCGAATGGCGCAGACTCCACTTTAACTTGTCTCTAGTTCTTCTAACTAAAACGTTCATTTCCATTTGATAAGGAGCAGTGTCTAATTATCTTTGAGGAAATCAGATATCGAACCAGAAATTTGATTTGAATATTACTTACTACGAAGCTCGAGATTGTCACAGTAAGCATGCAATTCTCTCGAATGAATTTTATGTAATAATTAAATGTCAATGACAATGTGTATGACTTGTAGTTTGTAGAGGACTTTTGCAGTTAATCAATGGTTAAGAAACTTTTATTAAAAAAATTCTTTCATGTATAATAAAATTAATAGTTTTAATTCCCAACTTTAAAGAATGTCAAATGAAAATAAAAATCATGTTATCATTGCTCGGAAGAGAGTTTACAAATCATTCTTATCAAATTTGCATTAAAATTATTAAGTTGCTAGTCACAATTATGAATTTTAAAGGTAGCAAATTCGTACAAGTATTATTATCTGAAACGAAAAATGTTTTAGGTAGCAGGAAAATGAAACAAATTACATTTTAACGATCATGGAAAAAGTTATATATTTGTAAGTATTGCTAAAAATTATCATACATCTCCTTTTTTTTTAAAACTCAAAGTATATAACATTTAGGTATTGACTTACGATAGTGATATTTTTAAAATATTAAAAACTATGTGAATTTAAAATAATAAAATACTTATTTTAAATAAACAGCTCTGATTTTTTTCTCTGAATACATTCTTGAAAGATTAAGAAGTGTATGCGTGTGCGTGCGTGTCAAACATGTATATGAAACAGAGTTCAAACTGAAGCGTGGCAAATTTCAAGAGCACAGATGCTTATTTAATTCCAATACGTCCTGGAAAATCCCCATAATTAATATAGTCTTCAAGACCAAAGCATCTATATGTGTATTATATATATATGCTATGTAATTATAAATTATTGGGTTGGTTATGTATACATTTGACTATGATAAGAATAAATGTATTTTGACTTACACAAAAAGTCAATTGCTTCGGTAAATACGTGTGTTTAAAAATAAGTAAATTGTCTTTCCGCTTCAAACCAGTTGCAACAAATATTGGTCGATAACAAAAGTTTGCATAAACAGTTTCTCCAAGTTTACTCTAGCGCGGCATCAATACTCGGAATCTAAACGGAAACGGAAGTGGGGCGGAAAGAAATCTCTTTATCCATAAAGAACTATTTCTGGTGAATAAAATTTTTCAAAGCAGCCTAGATACGCACATCTGTGATTATGATTAGCTTAAATATATCGATCTGAACTGGATTGTCGAGGGAAATGATATTGCGTTTCGGAAATGGAAGACAGAGGTCGCTGTTTTTAAAGAGACGTTAGAATAAAAATTGCGTTCGTGTATAGGGAATTATACAAGAGGAAATATGTAATGATTTTGAGCCTAAACATTGAGGGTGTTTAAAAAATTATTCCTTAATGACTTAATTTATATCTACGCAAATGAGTGTTTATAAACGTCGCACTATAAGGCAACATGAGGATTACGGTGACGAAAACTATGCTGGAGCTGGTACTTTTTATTCTAACTTCCACACTAAGTCACAGTTCGAGCCTAGGGCCGCTGAAGACCCACCTTGTTGAGAAGGCTGGTGCTCGTCAAATATGCTGAGGCTCAAACGTCTTCCCGTTGGTGTGATGCGAAAGATAGGAGAGGAGGTACCAACTCACGTGTCGTCATCATTCCTAGACAATGGTTCAAAATTATAAATTCCGTCGCCAATAGCCCTCGTGCAGCTGTATACTAAGACGTCAAAAAATTCTCACTCCACACTAAGTCACGGAAGAACAGTGAATGAGAACGTCGCACTCTAGTGCAACAAGAGGGTTATTGGCTATGGACAAGTGACGAGGACAACATCTGAGCTGGCATTCCTTCCCCAAGCTATCACACCACTCCAGTGGGAGGACCTTGAAGCTCGAAGGATTTAACGTGCATCAACCCCTCTACACAGTAGGTCTTCAGTAACACAAGGATTCGAACTCCCAATACGACGACATCGAGCTTGTGACTATAACCTCTACGATACTGAGGACAAGCAATAAAAAATAAAGAAAAATGAAATGGATAAAATATTGCAATCTCTTTCAAAACGATTGACAGAATTTTTTCAAACACAGGGTATAATAAATAGCCTTTGCTGCTCTATATCCCACAAAAAACTAACTGTAACTTTTCAAACACACACACAATTCGTGTAAATTTTAATATCGCTGTTTTATCTTGGCGCTCTTGAAAGAGGAGAAAGAATATTTCTAATAATTTTAATCCTGCTTGAATAACATAATAAACTAATTTATACAGAACACATGAAAAATTCATGTATCTAGATTTACATTATTTATGCATTGAACGTTCTCCATATATCATAGTTACCATAACATCCCATGAAAATCTCTCTTTCCCATCAAGCCTAAATCCCGTTCCATTTATATTCCCTTTAAATTCTGAAAATATACAATCTTCCATATTTTTATTTAAATATTTTGTGCAGTATATTTCGCACGCGTATTAATTATGCCACATAGTTTTTACTCGTTTTTTACGAGGGTTATTTTCGAGATTTTACGGGAGTAGTTCTCAAAAAAGAATTATTTTTAATCTGTAACATTTGCCTTATCTTATACTTATGGAATTTTCCTCGTTGTATTTACGGAGTAGTATTGTAGGAATTTTGTGAGATAAATATAAATAATATCTGCATGATGTTAAATTTCCAGTGGAATCAAACATGCTCAATGTTAATGTTTAACATTAAAATCCAAATAAAATATTTGTTCCATCTGTATAAATTGCACAAATATTTTAACCAATATTTTAGTCAATGTATTATTTTGCTTTTTTCGTAAATTCTTTTAAGGACTTACATCTGTGTATATATATATTAAAAAACAGTACCTGGTTTATAAAAACTTTTTAAAATAAATAATAAATTTAAAATCCAGTATTTTTGCCACTTTTCAAATTATTTAGAACATTTTAGCTTCTGTATATGTCATGTTATCATTGATTTCCCGCTTATCAACTTCATTGTAAAGGTCTATTAAACTCCAAACAAGAAAATGATTTAATGAAAAAAAATTTAGCCTTAATGTAATTTTTTGTCACATGGCATTATAGTTTAACTTTCCTTGCGACAGTCATGTAGTTTTTTGGATATTGCATATATAGTATACATTAATCCATAACTGTACTATATACATATAATCCATGGGACATATTGTTGATTATCACTAGTTATTTACATTATATTTTAAACATTTATTTATCTGTTTATTTTTGCAACAGAATCACCTAATTCTTTTCTAAAATTATATATTGTGAGAACAATATTTTAAAGAATACACAGGTTGTAGTTAGTTGTTTAATTCAACCTAGGACTGTTTGAGGAAGTTTTTTTCGGGTTTATATATATATATAGTTAATTTTTATTCATTTCCAGTTGAATGCTGTGTCTGATAACTCGTGTATATATATAAATTCCCTTTAATTTAACATTTCAATTGGTAATGGTCCTTTACCCATCAGGACTCTCACGTGAATGATAAATTATTATCTGTACGCCTAAAGGGATAAACCGTAACTTTATCTTTTGAAAATTGGCAACTCTGCATTCTTAAAAAAAAGCTTGCATGAGAATCATCGTACTATTCCTTCCACCAATCACTAACTCCGTCCGCGGAAGTCATATAATTTTGGAATTTCTGGTTGCAGGTTCTTATAAAAACCGAGACTCTGGAAAACCCGCCCCCTCTGGCTTCGTTTCCTGGTAATGTAGTACACGCGTATGTCTTATTTGTGTTTCGTGTCGTTCATATTTTTGTTAGTCTGTGTGTCTAAATGTACAATAAACTGGATTAACATCTAACAAAAGACTCTACCTAATCATGAATGCAACTGTAACATCAATAACATAAATGTGATCATAGTTAAAGAAAGCCTATCCCACACAATCGACATACTCTCATATATATATATATATATGACAGCATTGTATGAAATGCTGTATGATCTTATAATCTTTTTTGTCTACTTAAAATTGTTTATCTCAGAGACAACAGTTCTCAAACTTACTTCTCCTTATAATTTATATTTATGAGTTTTTACCTACTCCATTTTTAACCAGATGTTTCTCACTCGTGAAATTAATGTTACCACAAAAAATACAAATTAGTTATTTTCTTATGGCCTCATTGGCAACAGTAACTATCTTAACAACCAAAGTTTGAGCGCGCGAGCGAGAGAGAGTACTTACAGTATTTTACTACTTTCAGAACTTCCATCAATGTTTCAATAACACTTGTTTATAATTTATTTTAGACTAAACTTTGTGAACATTTCCCTATATTTCTACAGGAGAATCTCCGGACTAATGTGTTTCATTCGCCATCAAATCAAATTAAAGCAATAGAAAAGCGACATTATGGCTGTCGATATTTTATCCTTCTAAATGATGCTAGAACGTTCCGTAAACACGATTATATGCCACACGTGTTAACTGTGTTGTTTGCGTGCATTAGTAATGAAAGAGGCAAATATTTGGAGAGTCACAACTTTCTAGCATTTCCAACTTTTCTTCGATGTTTATTTTCGGTAATTTCCTTTTCACCTCTATACAAAGGAAATGAGGTAGTTATTCCGAGCTCTGGAGAATTATGATTTCCTGAGTGCGCATGATTTTGATAAGCAATTGTCATCTTTCCCAACAAAGAGTATTTTAACGATTAAATCGGAAGCATTTTGAGGTTAATTTCATTCCAAGCGTAAGAAATCAATGCCTGTTGTGAAATCTTCTGATAAACACAAATTGCATTACAGGATGTCCTCTGCTTTCGTACGTAGACGGTTTTGAGTTGAATGACAATAGAGCAACGTAAACAAAGGCCCCCAAACGGTTTTAAAATATATTTATGAAATGCAGTATCATAAAAATAAATTTTTCATTAATATCTGATGTTTTCTAAAATTTTATCGAGATAATTTAATTATATTCTTCTTACAGAAAATTTAGAAACACGCTGCGCCTTTTTCTGTAACATTTAATTTAATATATATGTTACCGTTATAAAGAGTGGAATCCATTATTTCATAGAATAACTAGGTATTTCATGAAAGTATATGAAATTATTGAATTCGACGATTTAACTAGGTATTCTATAAAATAACGATTACTTGATCGTTAAAGTATAAAATACGGTACTTAAAAGCTCTTTGAACCTGTTCTAGCTGCTTTAGGAAGGATTTTTTTAATTAGGAACAAGAGATGGCCAAATAAAACAATTGTACTCTAGATATTAGTTTAGTATATGTCAGAAAGAATTAATTTCCATTTAAGTTCCAATTATTGATCCAACGCTTCGATCTGTTGCAACAGCTCAAAGTAGAGGTGCTGGACAAAGATTTAAAAAATACTCGTGTAAAAAAAATGTGAATAGTAAAATTGTGCTTTCAAAAATAATAAGCAATAAGCAGTGCAATCTAAAGTGTTATCACAGCAGTCCTTGCTCTAATAAATAATGAAAAGTAAAATTAAGGTATCTCATAAAATTTAAATTAATAATAATCTCTAACATTTTTGTTTTAAAAAATTTACACGATGTTTTTATGAAACAACAGTTTTTCTTCCCAGCATGTATTTTTGTTGATAATATTTAAATATAATCTATTTTTACAACATATTCTTTTTCCCCTTTCTGTTTAACAAATGTTAGAAATATGATCAATAATAAATAATTAATGTTATAGAAATATGAGACTTATTATTTATCAATTATTCATCCACAAAAGGAATAAAATGTATTTTTCGAGAGATTTTATAGCTATTTATATAATCAATTAATTTATATAATATCTTTGAAATTGTTTATTTTTCACTTTAACGGGCTATCTTTAGTTGTTGTTGTCGTCGTGTCCTTCCCAAAGGGAAGGAATGAAAGTTGCCAGAGCCTGTAAGACACAGGTTGAACTTCTTAACGATAGATGGCGACACCACCTATCTCCACCTCCACAATTTAGGCATGGAACTGGATGGGAGGGAAATATTCTCCAGCCCCCTGCACTCGTGGTTTCTGCTGCGACCACCCACAAGACTTTCGGACCCACTGATTTAATGAGCACGTACTCGGTGGCATCGAGCATCGAACCCAGGCCCTCCGGTCTAGAGTCTGATGCTCTAACCACTAGGCTACCCACGGATATCTTAACTTATTTCATAGAATAAAAAACCTAGTTATTTCATAGAATAAAAACCTAGTTATTTCATAGAATAACTAGGTAAAGTAGGAAATTTTCCATCTATTATATACTTTAACTGACTTGTCTAGTTATTTCATGAAATACATCTTGTCTAGTTTTTTCAAGAATTTCAAAACCCACCTATGCGGGGGAAAAATGTTCAATAATATATAGACGAAAGGAAAAAAATAAAATAAAATATTGGTTTCTATGTTTACTGCCACAAGGGGTATGAAACTTAATCATTTGAGCTTTTTATGATAAAAAGTCGAAGTAATTTTTGTTAAAATGAAACAGGCATTTTAGTGCTTTTTAAGTACACAGTTATAAGTTAAGATTATACAGTTATAAGAAAATAAAATATCAGGTACATTTAAAAACTTCTTTATTAGTATTAATTTTTTTAAGAAAACCCTTCTACCGAAATTACAATGCACAATATACAGGAAGAAGAAAAAAAGGCCCGTGGATTGGATTGATTCGAAGGTGCGGTTAGAAAGAGATAGGTTATGGAATGTTGCAATTCGTGTGTGTAGATTTTAATGCTTCCTATACTTAGTATATTCATTTATCAGTAATCATAACTTTTGATGATTTATAATGCAGAAAATAATTATTTTTAGTCCAAAATCATGCAACCAAAGTTAAGTCTTTTTCCATTTTTTTTTTCGAAAATTTAACCCCTTAGTGGCAAAATTAATTTTTGAAATTAATTTATAAATCATTTTTTCAATATCTACACCACAGAACATCTTTTCTGCACAGGTAGGTCCCGATTAATGCTAATTTGCTTTCCTTTTTAACCGCGATCCACATGCTACATGTCATCATTTATGAGAAAATTAAACATTTACCAAAATGTGTGTAAAGGTTTCTAGATTGTAAAAATTTTGACAATTTAATAAAATTTACAATTTAATTCTTAAATACTCCCTCGATAACCCTAGATACATGCACAATAATACAGTCCGGTAATAAATAAGCTCATTTAACTTATGAAAACTATGAAATAAATAAGTATTCTGATTATAGTCTTATTGCATGAAATGTGACACTACATGCATTATAAAGAAGTTTCAATAATTTTGAATTAGGAAATAAATGAAAAATACACTTATAAATTACACCTATAACAAATTATATGCCACTTGTAGTAAAACTAAAAAATATATGAAAATTAATATGTTATTGATCCCCTTTGTTTTTCTCCGGGTAGTTAAGTTCATTCTCAGAAATACAGTTCCATTCTTTTTCATTTACTGTTTTCGGTTTAATGACAGATGAAAACTATTTATTATTAGGGTAAACTTTACAGCTAGATGCAGCTATAGGACAAAATAATAGGAACATCCGCAAAAAAAGAAAATTTTGTATTAGTAAGGAGTCGGGCCACTTTTGGTCTGAAGGACAGCTTATATTCAACGTGAGATTGACAAATAAAGGTCTTGAACAAAGTTCATCGGAATTCGTACCCGTTTCTAATGCAGGGCCGTCTCAAGTTTATATAGTGTGCGGGAAGAGGAAACCGAGCACGACTTTGCTCTCAAAAAAATCCCACAAACACTCAATGATGTTCAGATCAGGTGACTGGGGATACCACATTAGTTGTTCCACTTCATCATCATGTTCATTTAACCATGTTTGAATACAGCGACAGGTGTGAACAAGGACGTTGCCATCTTGGAACAAAAGACGTTCTCCGGAAAGAAAGTCTGAAGCATAGAATGAACAGGATCTGCGAGAATGCTTCGATAATGGTTGTCTGTGATCATCCCCTCAAGACAACGAGATGCCCCAATCCACGGGAAGATATTGACTCCACACCATCACAGAACCCCCTCCAAGTTTCGTGGTTGGAACCAGGCAGTCACCATGAAATGCTTCTGTCTGTGTTTGTCTGACGAACACACGTCAGGTGACCCGGATAATTTACATGAGGATTCATCAGACCAGATGACTTGTTCCCGGTGACGTTGTATCCAGTTTAGTGGGTCTCGGCACTACTGCATTCTCTTCATAGTATATCACGCCGAAACTAACCTTTTTGGATTAGTTATTACGACATGAATGTTCGTAGTATGCAACTCCTTTTGAATAGCTTTCATGGATACGAGGCTTTGAAGGTGGAAATTCATCTCGAACGGTATCTGCGGGAGTGCAGTCTTGCGTTTTCGGACGACTATCCTCTTCAACACCCGTATATCACGGTCCTTCAAGTTCAACATTCGCCCGCTGTTGTGCTTTGCAGAAAACACATTACCCAGGATTGTGTAGGTACCCACTTGATACAGTGGTTCTTGAAACTACCACAAGGTTGGTTGTTCTGGACACGTATGCTCCAGCTAGGCGAGCTCCAATTACCATGCCTCTTTTCACGTTGGAGAGATCAGACATTATCACGCTTTGCTACAAACAGAATTTTTTCGTGCTACCCTCATTCAGCCAAATGTTTGACTGACACCTTCCCTTTCGCCGCCACTAGGTGGCCCACAGTTGCTACATGTTATGGTCGTTTATTGGACGGCCAAAAAAGGACACATTTTTCAATGGATGTTCCCATTGTTTTGCCTATACCTGTATATTTCAAAGGTTTTCCAAGGAGTTCAAAACTTAATTTTTACTTTTCAGCGGTAAAACAGATAGATGATTGGTAAGAAGTATTGAACAACAACTGAATATCCAGTTAGAACATCGAAATAAAATATCAGACGACCTGAGATAATCATATAGCATACTGTGCAGAGTCCACAAATTTGCTGTAAATCACCTAATTCATCACGAGGAAAGGCTCCGCAAAGAAAAACCGACCATTCTTCCATTTGTCGATTTTTACACCCCCCCCCCCAAAAAAAATCATTTAAAAAATGTTTAATCAAGGTCTGTTCGAAAAGTATCCGACCTTTTGCCAGAAAAAATATCCTGGCTACTTTGCGGGATTCTGATCCTAATAATATTCAAAGTAGACCACTTGCGCTATCATACACTTGCTCAGCATTCTTTCAACCAACTGACGAAAATCCTTCTAAAAGATTTCCTTTGAATGGTGTTCAACTCCGCCGCGCGTCGCGTTCTCATCTCTACTTTGAAAACGGGATCCTATAAAAGACATTTTCATTTTTGGTAACAGCCAGAAGTCACAAGGAGCCAAGGTTCAGCGTTGATAGTGTCCAGTAAGGTCCCGTGCAAATGCAAGATGGAGTTTTTCCTGTTCCACCGACAGCAGCTTTGGAACAAATTTCGCGTCGCTCTGCGCATGATCACACAAAATTGCCTGTACAGAACGTGTACTGTGATCTCAACTTGTTCAGCAGTATCTCTTACGGTCAAATAACGATCTTTCATAATTAGATTTTCTACCTTTTCAACAACAGCTGCATTTCTAATTTGTGGCCTCCCAGAACGCTGGTCATTCTCTACTGACGTGTGGCCATTTCTGAATCGGTTAAACCACTCCTTCATTTCTATGACCCCCATAGCATCGTCTCCAAACACTTACTGAATCTTACGAATTGTTGAGTTTGACGAAATTTGATGCAGTACCTCTTCTCAAGTCGTTCAGTCATCTTTAGAGAAATAAAAATCCGACGAACTCGTATAACATCACCTCATTCTACTGCTTGCTGGAAACGACTGATACACCAGAAAGAAAAGAAAAAAAATCAAGTCCGTGCATTAAGCTGTCACCTCTCTCTGTGCTCAGTGGCGCCGCTTTAGAATCTCTACTGTGAGGGAGAAAATTCAAGGTGGATTGTTTTTAACCAGACCTTGTAGTAATCAGAAAGTATTTTGTTTAATCTAGTAATTCGCTAATCTGACATTTTTGGCTCATTTCAATCTTTTTTTTCTCGATGATATTTCACTAACTTTGGAGTTTTCACCATTTTCAGAATTTTTGTTGTAGTTGTTTCTAACCGTAGATTGTCCAAAAATGCTAGACAATTTTCATGAATCCAAAA
The DNA here is from genome assembly GCA_019973975.1 of Trichonephila clavata. Classification (NCBI taxonomy): domain Eukaryota; kingdom Metazoa; phylum Arthropoda; class Arachnida; order Araneae; family Nephilidae; genus Trichonephila; species Trichonephila clavata. The sequence continues at coordinate 103,255 of BMAO01033034.1, forward strand.
AGTTCTAAAAATACTAAAAACAGAAGAGGGTCCAGAAGGATCTCGTCTTTTTAAAATCCAAACAAGTCAAGACGTGTATAGGGGAGACCATCTCGGAATAACACCAGTGGCACTCCGAAAAAATATCTTCTGACCCTGACAAAAAGTGAGAACTTTTTAATGGCCGTTCACAAAGCGCGAGAAGGCAGTCTGCTGTTACCTAGGCATAAACCTGAATGAACCTCCTGGGTTTCTTCCGAAGTACGATGGATGACTAGGAGTTCTTCCAAGTTGATAGAGTTCAATCAACTTAAGGGAGGATAATTCGCTAAACGTAAAACACCCAGTAGGATTCATCCCCTCTTTAGCCGCAGTCTTAGCTAAGAAATCGGCTTTCTCATTACCATTAATCTGTTCGTGGGATGGGACCCACTGAAAATTTACACGATGATTAGAAGAAATCCGGCCAGGAGGATTAAGGATATCAAGGCTAGTCTGGTCCCCTATAGATGTCCAATTAGATAGATGTTATACTGAAGCACGGCTGTCCGTCAGAATCCAAACGTCTTGAAACTGAACCTCAGTTTCACATGTGAACTGCAAACCCCTTCTGATAGCAATAAGTTCCGATCTAAAAACAACTAAAATTTTGATTTTTGTCTTAGGGGTACAGTGGATTGTTTCCAAGGCCAACTGTTTAATGAGATTTGGAATCTCAGTGTGTTTTACAACTCAAACCAGGTGTTCTTCGTGGAAATTAAATCTAAGAAATTTTGTACGGGATTTGATTTAAGGTATCCGACTACCCTAAAACTGTGAATTTTGCCAAAAATTGACAAATTTTTTTTATGATTTTATTTTATGGGTCATCTTATTATCTTTATAATAATACCAAGTTTATCATTTTCCGTTTACTAGAACAAAAATTACAGGTGTTTTAGTAAAAGCAGATGCCATTACTTTAAGCAAGATGTCATACTTTAAAACGCGTTTTACTCGAAATGTGATTTTTTGAAAATAATTAAACGGAGTCAGCGATTGCTAAAACAGTTTTGAACATAATTAACTGAAATGTTTTCTGTAAGTTCTGTATAATAGTAGAATTGTTTTAACCTTCAGATTTATCAATCACTGTTTTATTACAAAATTTACAGTCTCTTATGTGAATATAATCACTGTCCTTTTAAGCATTTTCATATAGTAATCGAGATAAAGTGCTCTAGTTTTCGTTAAAAAAATATATATCTTATCCTGAAGGTCATTTCAAAATTGAATAATATAGCAACATATAAGATTGAAAAAATTGAAAATTTGTTCATAAACCTTTGGTGCAGAATGGGCCGCGTATATGTTATTGTTTGTAAATTTTTACCCATTTTAGTAATAATAATTTCTTTTTCTCTTCTTAATTTTAGCACATTTTTTTTAAAATGCACTAAACAAATCCAAAAATAACAAAAAAATCCCCATATCTCCTTTTTTTAAAAAAAAAAAGTTGTCGCAACGTCGGATACCTTAAGGGTATTCTGCAAAAGAGAATTAATAAATATTTGTTTGGTATTTAGTGTCAGTAAAAGCGTAATATACATGTAAAACTGTTTAGAAAAAAACATTATGACAATAAAAAAAATTTAAAACTCAATTTTTTCATAAAAAATATCATATTTTCAAATTAATATTTTTGCTCCTTTTTCTTCAATGGCGTGACAACCGCGGATGGGCCTTGGACTTCTCAAGAATTTTCCTCCAGGAAGGATTTACGCTTAGGGTAGCGAAATCCTTTTTCTAGGCCTGATGTTAGGTCGACCCCTAGTTCTTGTTCCAGTGAGCAAAAGGATTTCCTGTGATCATATATACGCATTTTCCATAAAATAGGCTTTATAGAAAATGATTCTATAACAATAATATTTTGCTTATATACAGCTAAGACTTCTCAGAGCCTGTGAAGTAGGATTTTTGAAGAAAACACATTATTTTCGGACTTACTATAGACCTAAATAATGCCTGATGTTTTCTGTTAAAACTCCTTTACTCTCTCTATATATTTCCAAAATCCTAGTTCAAGTTCTTTATAGATGTTTGAGACATACATAGGCAAAGTATTATTATTATAGATGCACATTCCTTGAAAGGAGACTGTTTTGAAAATATATCATACTTTATTCATTTTTTGCCTTTCTTCTCAGGCAAATAAGAAATACTGGCATTCATTTCATGTTGATTCTGATATATATTATGATAATTTTTTCGATGGTCTTATATTTCTTAATAGAACTCTACTTAATTTTTAGAAAACTAAGTGGCTTTTTATAAAATTTAAGTTATTTTTAAAGGTATAATTAATACAGAAAATATTTACACACTCTGAAATTTGCATGTTACATCTTAAGAAATGCTGCAGTTCACTCTTGTAGTTTTATAATTTCGGACTCTCGATCTAGTAAAGGAATAAATATTTATTAATGTCACTCTATAAAGCAATACGAGGGTTATTGGTGACAGACCTCGTAATTTCGAACCATGGTCAATTGGATGACACTTGAGCTAGAATTCTCCCCTCCAAACTACCACACCATGCCAACGGGGGAACTCTGAGATACAACAGATTTAACGCGCCCCTCTATATGAGGGGTCTTTAATGACATTAGAACTCGAACTCGTGACACGCCGGCCACGAGTTCGTAACTATGACCACCAAGCTACCACAGCCTCAACTTCTGATCTTGATACATATATGTGTGATGGGTTCTATACGCGTTTCTTCAACTTCTCCTTTTGGGGAAATCATTCTTTAACTGTTTGAGTTTAAAACCGCTTACCATAGATATGACTTGATTTTATGCTAATGTAAATACTATTTAAACCCTGGCAAAAAAAGGGGTGTGTTAAAGTTAATCGTGAATCGTGTTAGTTAGGCGTTCGTATCGAATCGTAAAATTTAGTTAGAAGTTAGAATTCAAGCTATAACGTCCATTCGAAGTGGAAATATTAGAGAAGTTTATTTGAAAAGAACCCTAGCTGTTTAGGAAAGAGCTGATAAGTAATCTACAAGTGTACCTTTTGTAATCTTATAAGCTTAGATTAGGCTCTCAAGGTTATTGAATTAATCATAAATTGATTAGTATTGAAATAAAAGCATTATTTTTATAACAAGGTCTGCTTCTTCAACGACCCCTGTTACATTTACAACCTCCGACATATGTACGAAATATTGAATTATATGAAATTCCGAGTCTTTTGTATAGTGCGGATGCAGTAAACTTACCTCTGCTAAATAAATAAACGTCGAATTATTGTAATTATAAGAAATATAATATATTTGTATAATTATAATATTATATATATGTATTATTCAATTATTATAAGAAACTACATTCTCTTCATATTAATTGAAAATTTACAGTAATCCTATTATTTCATATATATTAATGCAAAAAAGAGACAAGCCTCGTATTGGATGTGTGTTTATTTTTTAATATAATTTATCGACAAATTTATTAATTGGATGCCTAATTATCAATCTTAAAATATATTGCGAGTAATTGCCATTTACGGATAAAATATATTCTCGATAAATATTGCTTATATAAAATTGTGTGCATGCAAAACTTAAGCAACACTAAAAATTCGTTCTAACAAAATCAGGAAAAGAGTATTGGGGAATCCTCGGTTTCTTAGTATCTAATTATGGTGAGAAAATATTTACTATCCAATATTTTTTTCTCTTTTTTTCAGCAATATATCAATTGCAGGAAATAGTTTTTAAGCAATGGATTGCAGATATTATTGCATTTATCTCAAAGTAGATTATATCTTATAGTTCAGGGGTGGGCAGACTTTTCCAGTATACGGGCTACTTCTAATTTTTTCAAGATGTTGCAGTCCACCCAGTATCAGTGGCCCACACAAAGTGGGGAGGGGGGTTGCGGGTCCAGACCCTCATCGAAAGCCCATGGTTGTTGTTTTTTTTGATTGATTATAATCCCATGTATGTAGTACGTAAAATTTAATTAGTATTTGTTATTAATAATTTTTATTAGTTAATGCTAATTATTTATTCAATAATTTATTTCTTACTGTTCTTTGTTCCCAACAATCTACAAAATGAAAGAAAAATATGTTTGGCAGCGTATTGGGGTGACAGACTTAGTCTACGTATTGTCAGTCAATCTTAAATATTTTGTACACAATTACTAACGGCTAATCTTCAGGCGGTCACTCCAAATTGTCTTGGTGGTCCACCGGTCGATCGCGATCGACGTAATACCCACCCCGGTTATGGTTGATAGATAAAATATCTCAGAAAAAATACGGATTCATTAAAAGGAATTTATTTCTCCTTTTATACTAAAAAAATTATCCATCTATATACACTATCTAGAAAAAGTCTGCGTTCACCCATTACAAATCATACAGCAAAGCTAAAAAATTTAATATAAATATAATTTTTTTTCTCATAAAGTTTCATGAATTTGTTTACTACTATTTAAACATTGAGCACGCAAGAATTCGTTAATTTTGAATTTAAATTACGTGAAATAATGGAAGTTTTGTAGCAAAGCACACGAATAGTAGGCAGAAAAAGTCTTTGCTCACTATTTAAATATTCTTGATTACTGAAATTTTTATCAACAGACGTTATAGGTTAACAGAATTTTTGTGTGTGTGTGTGTATTAAGTTATCAATTAAAATAGCTAAAGAAAGTTGTAACGTAATAATTTTTATGTTTTTGGGAGATACGAAGCAATTCAAGGACATGGAATATAAAAGGAAAGAAATTAGTATCAGTGAGCTTAAAATCATCATGAAAATGTGGAAAGATAGAAAGAGTCGTCGGGATATAACCAGATCCGTTGGATGGCAGTATTCATCTATCCAGTTTTTTATTTTTATAACTTTAAATCTACAGAAGCTTACACATCCAAACCTCGTTCAGGTCGTCCATCTGAACTCACAATCAGAGAAAAATGAAGTATGATATCCGTAGTGAAAAAAAAATCCGCGTTTGACTGCTGCTCAAATAGAAACAGACATTCACGAGAAGTTTAAGGAAAACATTTGTACGGGCGAGAATCTTGAAAAAGGTCGGGTACCGTAGTCGAGTGGCTCGCAAAAAGTCTTATTTCTAAGAACAACGGATAGCTTTTGCAAAAGAGCATATACATAAGCCTCCAGAGTTCCGGAGAACTGTGATGTTCTCCGAGAAAGCAAATTTTGTATCTTTGGCATAAAAGATCGTAAATTAGTATGCAGAAAACCTTGAACAAGTGCTTCAAATTTAGTACAAGCGGTAAAGTACAGTGCGGTGGTTATAGTGTGGGGGTGCATGGCGAGTAAGAGTGTTGGCAACTTGGAGTATATTAAACCAATTATGAACAAATATGATTACCTTGATGTCCTAAAAACAATTTATTGAAAAGTACCACCATACTCGGCCTAGGATCGCCGCTTTGTTTCCAACACGACAACGGTCCTAAGCATACCACTGAGATTGTGAAGCTTTGGCAAGTATGTGCAAGCATCCTAGCAAGGAGCTCTCTAGCAAGGATGTGCTGAAGAGATGTCAAATAGATAATTTCAAAAGATAAGCACTGAAGTAACCACCGAACTTAATAATTCAATGCCGAAACGACTTTAGGGGATTCTTAAAAGACGGGGTGTTATGCCAACCAGTTATTAAATATCTCATTATCCTTTTTAAATAATTTTTATAGTTATTGCTAAAACAGTGAACGCAGACTTTTTCTACTAGATTTTTGTTTGTATTGCTACAAACCTGTCTTTATTTTAAAAGCTATGAAAGTAAACCGAGCTTACTTTAGTTTCTATTCTCCATACTTGAAATGAACTAAATAAAATATAATTTTAAAGAAATCTCAAATCCCAGTTTTTAAATGTTTTTTTGTCGTTTATGTAAGCAACAAACTTGAACGCAGACTTTTTCTAGCAAGTGTGTATATATATATATATATATATATATATATATATATATATATATATATATATATAACTTAGTAATAAATAAAATATCAATTTTTTCCATATATATGGATCGTTGTAACTCAAAAAATTATTACTTAAACTTGTTTTTACTAATTAATTGTCGTGCAAACAAGTAACGGGAAATTTAAAAAAATCTGAAACTAAATGCTTTTTACACTAAGAGGATTCTATCGAATTAACAAAACGAAAAACAACTAACAATTAGTCAAAGTAAATATATTTTTTTCAATCAAGAAATTTCCTCTTTGCGTTTCTCTTCTATGTTAAATAATAGTAATGGTTTTGAGTCAGTTTTTGTCGAGTTTTTATTTGGGGGATTCTGCTTCTACTACTACACACACACTACTACACTACTTATCTAATAAATAAAATTCTCCTGTCACAGTGTTTGTAACCAAACTCCTCCGAAACGGCTAGACCGATTCTAATGAAATTTTGTGCGTATATTTAGTAGGTCTGAAAATAGGATGTAAAGTATTTTTCATTCCGATATTGCAATTAGTTAAAAAGATATTAATTAAAAACCTTAAAACGCCTAATTGTTTTACTCCTGCGGGTTGTTTACTTTGCAGAACTTCCATTCCGTTTCGGCCGAGCGGTGATCCAACGTTTTCCACCTCTTAAAATTGCCATCCAATTTTTACTGTTGAAATCAGACAAAAAATAATTACAGAATCGAAAAGATCATTTATTTCGCCAAAATACGGTATAATTTTTTTGCAAAATAATATTTTCTATTTTTTAAGAATTTTTTAAAAAGGGTTAAAACTGATGCGTTTTGATGCAAATTATTTCTAAATTGTTGCGTATGAATTTGTTTTCGTGTTATTAAAACGATATTCTACACTAAATAACTTCAAGCCTTTCTCTTTTAGATCCAGTCCATTTAAAGAATAAAATTCCCAAAATTTTTTTTAAAACAATTTTCAAAAAAATACTCGAAATTTTAACTTAACATTGAATAACTTTGTCATTTATGAAGATAATCGCACGAAACCTTATTTCCGTGTGTAAAAGAAAGTTATGCGTAATCTGTACGAAGATTGAAAAAATTGATTAAAAATTACAGATTTTAAAAAAATTTGTGATTTTCGTAAAAAACCGTTTTTGCGAGAAATAATTTAAACAGTATTTTTGTACATTTTTTTTTATTTAAAAGTACTTTATTTTTTGTAATTAATTTGTGAAGTTTGAAAACATTAACTTAAAAATTATGCCCTAAAAATAAAAATAAATTAATAAAAATACGCGATTTTACAGTTAGCCAAACCTTGGAGTCGAAAAATAGTTTTGCGCCAAAGACCTTTGAACTGTTTAACCATCGACCGCATCTAACTCAAGGGATACACTAAAAAGTTCTGCCTTAAACAGGGGGAAACCAGTAAATTTGGCGAGAAAATATAAATGTAAGAGTGAAAAGGTTATTTTTGCTTCAATTTTCGTGATTTTTTCTTTAGATAATATTCAAAACTAAATCATTATAGATGTTAGATTAAGATGACAAAATGTATTCAATACATTTCTGAGACTCATTTAAAATATTTATCAGTATCAAAATTTTTGTTCTCTTTCATAAAACTTATAGTTTACTTTAAAATAATGCCTAATGTATAAATCTTTTTTTGACATATAATTTCATAATATAAACGCAAAATTTGCCCATTTCAAAATTCTTTTTTTCAATTATTCAGTTAAATAAGCATAACTTCCTTAGAAAAAAATAAAAGCTATGTTGAAATAAAAAATTCTTCATTATTAATTGCGTGTTATTAATATATCAAAAATCACTAAATTGGTATGTCGCAATTAATTGCTAAATGAATATTTTTAATCAATATTAGTATAAAATAATTAATTAATTTTGTTTTGTATTTTTGATTTCTTCTAAAATGAATAAATATAGATGAATTTAAATGAAAATGATTTTTAAAAAGTTCATTGATCATTTAGAATCAGTGATTAAAAAAATAAAACGCCAAAAACTATCTTTTTTTTTTAAGAATTTTAAAAAAAAAAGCTTTTTTTTTACAAAACAATTATATTTTGCATATTTTATTATTTTTTTCTAAAATGAATCAAAATCGTTGCGTTTAAATAAAAATGATTTTTAAAACTTTTTGAATCAGTGATTTAAAAAATAAAAAGCCAAAAACTTTTTTGAACAAATTTTAACGAAACACTCAAAATACTTAAAACAATCATTCAATAATTTCTTCTTTTATAAAGATAATTGCATGAAACTTTTTTCCCGTGTGTCGAACATTTCAAAATATCCTCACAATTTTACTTCAAGATTTAAAATAGTAGTAAAATTTTGTAATTTGAAAAATTTCTACTTTTCTGTCTTTTTTTCAACATACAACTGTTTTTAAAAAGGCTACATTTTCGTTTCCGGGGACTAAAAAATTGCAACGAAAGAATTGAAAAGTGAATGAGGGATTTATAAATTCGCACTGTTCGCCTATTCGAGGGTTTTTAGCGACGGACCTCGAAATTTTCAACCATGGTCAAGTGACGAGGACGACACCTAAGCTTTTACCCACCTTTCCTAAGTACCACACCAACGCAAGAACAAATTTCGAAAAAAAGAGTTTTAATGTCATAGTTAAAGAAATCACTCACATCGCGCATACACACACATAAGTGCTATCGTCCTGAGGGAAACAGGAAATTCCCATGGGGATTAAGTTATTCACTGGTAAAAGCCCATGCAACGCCGGGCTAAGCAGAGAGGAAAGAAAGAAGTAAAAGTAATTTCGAGAAATAATATTGGAAGTGCTGATTTTGTGGAGAAGGGAAAATGTGTTAAACGAGAAAGCCATGACACGCACTCACGGGCCATACACTCACATCGTACGCGGCACACCCACACAAAAGTGCTGGCGTCAGAAAGACAAGAGGAAATTAACATGGGGATTAAGTTATACCCTCGGTAAAAGCCCATGCAACGCCGGGCTTGGGTCAGCTAGTATATATTATATATATTATATATATTATAATATATAAGTCACAGCATAATAGCTGCTCATCAACTTCATATTTTTGTGCCTGAGCGTCAGTCCTGATAGCGAAGTAACCTAATGATCATGGTCATTAAAACAATATGGCGCTTGACCAGTCGGGGGTTTCGAATCCTCGTGCTATTGAAGATACGCTGTGTAGAGGGGTTGATGCACAATAAATCTGCGATGGTTCAAAGTCCTCCGATGGAATGGTGTGGAAGTTAGGAGAGTGGGGTGACATGTGTTGTTCTCGTTAACTTGACCGTGGTTCAAAATTATGAGGTCCATTCCACTAGGATTTCTAACGAATGAGACTCTTTAATATTCACTAACACTCAACTTCTCCGTGACTTAGTGTAAAAGTTAGAAGAAAAAAGTACTCACTCTAGTATCGTCCTCGTCGTCAATTCAGATTGTAAATTAAGATATTTGTCTTCTGTGGCTCATTGTAAAAATGTCTAAAACTAATGTGCAAATGGGATGTTTGGCAAAGTTGCACGGAAAACATTTACGTATGAAAAAATATGCAACTGTGGCCTGAATAAAAAAACTCCTAATTGTAGGAAAGGAAGATATGGGATAAAATGACAATGAAAGAAAAGGGTCGAAATATTGACAAAGTATCCTGGGAGAGTGTCACCCGTGTTTACAAAAAACATCAAATCTTACGAGAGAAAAAATCACTCAGA
>BMAO01033035.1:0-41522 GCA_019973975.1 Trichonephila clavata
TGTAGACTTTATTCAAAATATACACCATAGGCCTGAGCACAACGATCCCACTGATGAACAAGCCGCAGGATTCCTTGTTCCCAGAATTCCTTGGCTGTGACGAGACCCAGTCCTTCACGGTGTCCTTGAGTACGTCGTCCGAGTTGAAGCGCTTCCCTTTCAGGTGTTTCTTCAGTGGACCAAACACATGGAAATCGCAGGGCAACATGTCCGGACTGTAGGGCGGATGGTCCAACGTCTCCCATTGAACTTGTTCTAGTTCCATTTGTGTGACTCTGGAGACGTGTGGACGCGCGTTATCATGGAGCAGAACCACACCATCCGTGAGCAGCCCCGGTCTTTTGTTCTTGATGGACCTGCGTAGGCGTCGGAGTGTCTCACAGTACACATCGGAGTTAATGCTTTTTCTGTGCTCGAGGAATTCCATCAGTAGCGAACCTTGAACGTCGAAAAAGACAGTGAGCAACACCTTGCCTGCTAACTTCACGGCTCTGAACTTTTTAGGGGGAGGTGACGACGCATGCTTCCACTGCATGCTGTCCCGCTTTGTCTCTGGCTCGTAGTGATGGCACCAGGTCTCATCACCTGTGACGATCCGCTTCATGAAAGCGAGGTCTTCCTGATACCGAAACAGATGTTGCAGTGCTAGTCCCATACGCAGTTTCTTTTGCTGGTCGGTGAGCTGCTTCGGAACCAATGTGGCACACACCTTCCGAAATCGCAACCTATCGTGAACAATTGTCCACACGGTTCCATAGCTGACATCCATCTTCAGCTCAACATTCGCAATGTGTCACGCCGATCACTTCTCACTAGGTCGTCCACCTTGTCGATGAGATCACTCGTAATGACAGAGTTTGCCTGGCCTGGTCTCTGGTCATCACCCACACTCTCACGGCCTGCACGAAAACGGGCACTCCATTTTCTGACAGACTTATCAGAGACACATTTCTCCCCATAAACGATCACCCTCCGCCGATGAATAGCTGCCGGTTTCTCACCTTCCGCTGTCAGAAATCGGATAACACTTCGCTGCTCCTCAATCGTCGAATTTTGCAACGCGAACGCCATCCTGTCCTCATACAGACTGCCACATTATTTGGACGCCGCTTTTTATAAGAGTCTTTGCTCTCTCCTGCGCATGCGGGCGCCCGCGCATGATCCGATCCCAGTCAAAGCCTCTAATGGCATCCCGAGATGTCTCGCTACATTCTCCCATGGCGGAATATTTAACTGTTTCATTTTTATGTCGTTTCGTACCTTTTCATTAGATCACCCTTTATATTTGAAAAGGGGAAAGCGGTATAGCATAGGAAAAAATATACCCAAGTTTATCAATAGATGTCGCTGCAAGTGGCGTAACGGAAATGGATTCGGCTGCAAGAGGCATTTTGAATCGAATTGCTACGGCTTTAGCATGAGTTGCACATTAAATTAACTGTACTGTCAAATGTACATGAATGTTTCTGATTCCTGGAGGAAAAAATGACTCCTAAGCTATTGAATAGTTGTTGCACTGTTAGTGAAAAAACCAACCACACTATGGCAAGGTCGTATCACATTGGACGGGAAAATTGGTTTTCAATTGAGCCAAAAACTGCATAAAAAGCAAAAGTGAAAACGCCAATGAACATGCTTTTTTCTTGTGCCATACCGTTTCTCCCTTCTTCAAGTAAATTTAGTTCAAATTTGATGTCCTTCTGACAAATGGTTCTTTTTTATTACATTTTGAAAGAGTAGAACTTTAATTATAATCACCCAGCTTTACTTGGACTGTTGACTTCTGTTATTCAAAAGCGGCCATTTTTGCTGTGAACTCAAATTCTACTCCTGCCTCCCTCTAACATTCTTGACAGTAAAAATCTTCTGTAGAGTCTGTCTGAGTACTCTAAGCAAATTGTTTTGCAGTGGATCCCTGGACACTGTGGTGTAACTGGTAATGAGTTAGCAGACCACCTAGCAAAGAAGGGGGCTTCCATTCAACAGACAACAAGGAAAGCTGTCCTTTTTACCAGTTCCAAGTGTATTATTAAGAAAAAGATGAAAGATCTCACTTCAATACAATAAGATGTGGCGGAATAATCTTAAAGATCTTCTCATGTGGCCAAGACGTAAAGAAATTGCCGAGTTCCATCTGGCTACTGGACACGACTGTCTCCTCAAACATCTTTACCGAATTCATGTTGCACAGGCATTCATGTTGCACATTCTGCACGCTCTTTGATATTTGGGAGGACATGGATACTGAGCACATTCGCCGCTGCCCAGCACTAAAGGGCTCATCTTTGAGCGATCTTTATTGGTAAGCTAGGGACCTATTAGGCTCCTAGACTTTTCTCTCTAGTTTTTATTTCCTACTTTTTTTTGTCTGTTTTTGTTTTTGTTCCTACCCCCTTGTGGTGTAGTGGTCTTTTGTAACCCTGGCCACTGGAAATTTTTAAAAAATTATAATCCCCCTGTATATAGGCATCAAGAAAATATTTTACTCGCTATCCATTTTTCAAAAAAATAAATAAATAAATAACATTTTTTAAAAAATATCATGTATATTTTGCTGTCATGCGAAAGAAGAAATTGTGCATTTAATCTAAATAAATTAAAAGTAAAAAAACTTTTTTAAAAACAAGCTTTTATTTAAACGCGCTAAAAAGAATAAAATAAATTTTTCTTTAAAACTTTTTTTACTATCAACTTATAACGTCATTACATAATTTATATGATATAAAAGCTCGTCGCGATATTAAAGTACTCTTATTAACTTAGTTTGAAATTTTTAAAAATTAAAATCAATCAGATCAAGTTATTTAATTTACTTGTTTATCTGCAGAGGTAAATCTCGGGACAAGCTTTTATATCATATAAATTGTGTAATGACGTTATAAGTTGATAGTAAAAAAAGTTGTAAAGAAAAATTTATTTTATTCTTTTTAGCGCATTTAAATAAAAGCTTGTTTTTAAAAAAGTTTTTTTTTTACTTTTAATTTATTTTTCACTTTTTAGTTATCACTGGACAGGTTTCTCAGTCTGTTCGTCTCATTCAATGCATCATTGTTGGTAGGTGTTTGCCTGTTATTTTCGAACAGTCTAGCTAAATGAATTCTCGCAAAAAAGGTACTAGACAAAAAACACAATTTTTTCTTAAATCCGTAATTTTTAAGCATTTTTTTCAATCTTCGTACAGATCTTGGGTAATATTGTCCTACACACGAAAAAAAGTTTTATGAGATTTTCTTCATAACTGACGAAGTTATTAAATGTTTAATTAAAATTTTGAGTATTTTTTGAAAAATCATTTTAAAAAAAGTTTTCTGCATTTTATTTTTTAAATGACTGATTCTAAAAAAGCAAAGCATGAGCTGTTTTAGTACGGAATGTCGATTCATTTAAACAAAAAAATTTCATGCGCAACAATTTAGATATTATTTTCATAAAAACGCATCGATTTCGACTTATTTAAAAAAATTGTAAGAAATTCAAATATTTTTATTTTGTAAAAAACATTATACCGTATCGGGACGAAATAAATGATCTTTCCGATTCTGTAATTATTTTTTATCTGAGTTTCATAGATTAAAGTTAGATACATTTTTTAAAGAATTTCTACAATGCTCCCCCCATCTCAGTTTAACTTGACAGCGGTGAGAAACGTATATAATGTACCAATCTACTTGAAAAATAGCTCTACTTTTTTTTTGAATTTAAATCCAAGAAAATAGATAGAAATTTGTAAAAAAAATTGCATACATTGTAGAAATGTAATTATTTTTTAGTCAAAATTTATCAAAATTTATTTTTTTATCAATTTTATCAATTTATCAAAAAAGTCAATTTTTTAGTTTCCTGTAATTTGCATATTCTTCTTCAAGATGTGTGTGATAATTCTACAGGTGAAATTTTTATTTTAGAGTTCAATTTCTGTGTGATTCTGAATTATCCTTAATTTATGGACATGAGTGTAATATATTGAACGAGTCATGCAAGTTGTTAACGCTTCCGAAAAAATTTTATCTAATTTTCTTGGTGTTCCAAAATAATAATTGTACGGAAGCTAAATTACTATCTTTCTACTCTTCTTCTAAGAGTACAGAAGTAATTTTAATTAAAACTCATACATCACCAAATACGGTGGATTGTAATTTCAATTAGAGACAAATATCTTTACAAAATCATAGAAACTATATTCTAATATCTCTTTTACATAACAATCAAACAAACGTTTTGAAAAACAGAATTTTCCCATTCACAAATAATGATATAGTTACATTTAGTGTTGCCACTCATTGAAAATAGTAAGAATAATTCAGTTGTATAACGAACGTTGCCACCCTAAGTATAAATAAATAAAAATAATAATTCAATTTCAACTCAAGTATTGAATTCTAATTTTAACTCAGAAGCAAAAAACAGTTAACTATAAGTGGTTTACATTTTCTTTTAATTGATTGATAATATCCTTGATAACTCAAACCAAATCCAAAAGTTGCAAGACGTGAAGTGATCGAATCTTGATCTTCTTGGAGATCGTTTTTAGAAACGTCAGTAACCATAACAATGTGGGATAAAATTATAGGGGATGTATTGTGGATACAAGATGAAAAGTTCTTAACATCCGATTAAGTTAAAGCTAGGATTTTTTTAATAGATTTGAATTTTTGTAAAAAAAAAAAAAAAAAAAAAAAAAATGTCTTTTTAGCAAAAATTTATTACGATTCTGGTAAAAGCAGGTATCCGAACTAACTATATATTTATATATTTTTTTTATATATTTATATTGGTAAATACCAATATATAAATTTCAACCAATTGGCGAAATCCGTGTGAGGTCTCTTAGGCACATGATAGATCCCCTAATCAGCTCATAAATTCGTGTGACATCATAGCTACATAATAAGTACAATCACATGTGTGGCGTTGGTACCTATATAAGCCAGAAACAACCACCGTACTAAGATGATAATTTTGGTATAGTGGTTAAGTTACTCGACTTCGGATCCAAAGGTCCCAAGTTTTCTCCTTCATTGGTGAACCTGGGAAATTCAAATAAACGCAACCTTTGCGCAGCAGTTGTAGTACCATGTATCCACCGCAAATGCAACCAAAGCCGTCTCACACATGAAGCAATCGACAAAAGCCATCTCACACATGACGCAATCAAAAACAGCCACCTCATACATGACGCAATCAACAACGGCCGTTTCACGCATGACAAAACCAACAAAATCGACCTCACACATGACGCAATCAACAATGGCCGTCTCGCACATGACGCAATCAACAAGCCGTCGCAACGAAGGATGCAACCAGCAAAGTCGTCACAACCTGGTGACGCGACAGCTCACACACTCGATATCGCTCGTTCGCCTTACCGACTCACTGGTAGGGGAGTGTGTAGCGGTGGGATCTATATAAGCCTGTAGCAACCTCCATACTAAGATGATCATTTTAGTATAATGATTATGTTATGTGCTTACGGAACGGAAGGTACCGAGATCGAATCTCCTTCACATGTTTCCAACAAACCAGTTCACAAACTTCTCTGTTGACAATTTTTGCTTTTTACAGAAACTTTCTTATAAAAAGTACATATTAGTCTACAATAAGAACGCACATAGGTAAGCAAAGCGCGCTTGATTTAAATGTACACGTATAAGACTTTTTTTTTAGGAACTTTTTGGAGAATCTTAATACTTGTGTGAACACATCCTTACTCAATAAACAAATTTGCAATCGTATTTATATTTTACAAGTAGAACAACTAGGGCGAGTCTAATATATGTTTTGAATTCAATGGAGAACGTGTAATTACATTTATTACGTTGCCATTATGAATTTAGCTCAGTAAATGCCATGGGAAAGAATTAACGAAAGTTACCAGTATCGTGAATTCTGAAATCCAGGATGTTATTTGGAATTATAAATAATCATTATTTTTTAAAATATTTATATCCGGCATTGCATCAGTTTCCTGGAAAAGATTTCTCATTAAATGTTTAGTCAATATTAATGCAATCACACAATATTCTTAAAATAAGTTGTTGTTTTTTTCCTTAGAAGAAACAAAAGTCTCACATTTAACTTGTTTTCCTGAAATTTATTCGAAAAAAAATTTCTGTTAAGAGAGACTTTACTAAGAGTCAGAGAACTGACTAATTTTTTTTTCAAATATACTTATGTTTTTTGAATTTCTTCGCTATCTTATAATAAAAAGTATTTTTAAAATACACATTAAAATAACACTGTTTTATTCAAAAAATAATGAAAATGATATAGCATAATAAATTTGGACGTTTGAAGCTTTTATTAACATTTTAAAAAATATTTTTAATAAAAAATTTTGTTCTGTTTTGTTATACGAAATGAGAAAAACTAATTATTGTCTCTTCGATTTTTACAATGCTCATTCTGTCTTAAATTTGATATAAACATGTAAAGAAGCCACAAAGAAGTAAAAAAATCTAATAGAAATACAGTTTTACACGTAATTTTAAAAGCATTTCAAATATCATTCATGGAACGGATTTCACAGTTTTGATTTTTTTAAAAAAAACAATGAAAATCGGAATTCCAATTTCAAATTATCCTTATGAAATCGGAGGTTGATTCTATGAAAAATTAAGCAGAATCCACGATTTTGTTTCTAATAACACTTGTGTGACGTTTTCGCGTCACACATCTGAAAAATAAGCTTCTTTTTGTGGGTAGGATGAAAGCGTCCCTATATGTACACGTGTACCCCTAAATATTGCGAGGTCCTGTCTTCTGTCATCACCCCGGCAACCTTTGACTGTGAGAAACCCCACTCCACCCACGAGGTGGACGTAATTCTAAGACGGAAAGAGACCGCCCCACCCCCAAAAGGGCAGAAAGGGAGTCCGTTGGGAAACTCCGAAGAGAACGGTGCATTGCCTCCTCCCTAACAAATATCATATTCTGAACTCTAATGAAATAACCAATCTTTTGAAAAACTTCGATATAAGTGTATATACTGTAATTAATAACACTGCGACGTAAGTAAATTGAATATTTAAATCCCTAACTCTCACGCTACTACTAATTCTCTCAAACGTCATAATTTGCATTGGAAAAGCACTGCCTGACACTGAAAAAATAACACCAACAAGGAGTGACTAGAAAAAAGAACAAATCTCAGGGGGAATGCCAACTAGGTGACATAAATTATCCGGAAGACGTAACTATTCTATATACACGGTGAGTGATTTGACATAAAAAAAGAAATCGGCAGATTTCGGAATAGTCATGCATCTTTGAGTTGGCTTGGGAAACAAATTTGTGAAGCTGTTTATCGTTGAAAACACATTGTCGTAGCAAGGACGCCAGTTGAAGCAATTTCAGCTGACAAATGATTTCATGAGATGTTAAATGAACGGACTCAAAAGAAATGTTTATATTGTCCATCGTATTGTAGAGAACAATCCCCTGAACGCAAGCATAATGTACCAGATGTGGTAAAGAAGGTCGAGATAGGAGAATTTCTTATGTTAAAAGAGGGCCAATGTGGACAGAAATAAGTGGAAAGCAAGTGGATAGACATACTAGTGGATAAACGTTAACAAAACATTTGACCAACGCATCCACCTGTAAGCGTTCGAAGACCCTCAATCCACTTTGGGTGGGTTGTTGCAGCATATGATGCTCTACGTCAACTGGAACCATTATCCACCAATTGATTATTAGCAATTTGCTCTTATCCCTCACCCCCCCCCCTTCTTTTAAAAAGGACGTCAGTGATCTGAAGTAGAATCGTTCTCGGTACCTTCCAAAACCACTATACTAAAATGATCATTATAGTAGGGAGGTTGTTACTGGCTTACCATACACTCCCCTACCAGTAAATCGGTACGGAGAACAAACGATATCGTCGTTTGATATCGTTGGCGAGCGTGAGCAGTTGAGTCAATAGGTTGTGACGGCTTGAGGGTAGCGTCATTTTTTGGGTGTGAAGGCTTGTGGATTGCGTCATTCGTGTGAGACGGCTTGAAGGTTGCGTCATGTGTGAGATGGCTTGTTGACTGCGTCATGTGTGAGACGGCTTGTTGATTGCGTCATGTGTCTGACGGCTTTGGTTGGATTTGTGGTGGATAGATGGCGCCATGACTGCTGCGCGAAGGTTGTGTTTGTTCGAAGTTCCCAGGGTCACCAATGAAGGAGATTCGTTCTCGTTACCTTCCATTCCGTAAGCACATAACAAAACCACTATACTAAAATAATCATAGTACGGAGGTTGTTACAGGATTATATAGATTCTCCTGCCATAGATCCAAGAGTTCCAACGCTTCTGTATCCAGTGGTTTGGACTGGATCTATGTGCAAGAGAGAATGGCCCAATATTATCTTTTGTCTCATGTCAAGCTTCTGTTTTTTACATTGATAGTCGTTGTATACCTCTCTGGTATCGACAGGGTATCAGGTTCAATCCGATCGTAACAGTAGAACGTCACACCTCGAGGCAACACGACGTCATGGTTTTAAATTCCATCACCTATAATAACTGATCACTGCTATCCCGCAATGGTAAAAATATAACGCTCCAACGAAATGTGGATGACGTACTAAGGACTGCAGCACTACTCTTTTTACAGAGCATATCCAATGATATTTGTCGTCAAGATAACTTTTCAACATCACACGACACCCATCGGCCAACGAGCCTTGAAAAATATCTACGCACTTCCATGGCCACCAGTGTCCCCCTGGTCTTTACCTCATTTTGAAAGAGAATGGTCATCATGATGCACTCGGAGGGTGAAATGCGTCAAGTGGCTGTGAGCAAATGGTTCTTCCATCTCTCAAGTTGAAATCCGCGATCTTATTGACCCTGTTCCAGAGGATACGTTGCTAACCGCATCGCCACCCGCAGTGAGCCTAAAGCCTATTAATCATCTGGTGTTTTATGTTCATTTTATTGTTGTATCATGCTGAAATAAATATTATTTATTATTCAATGTTCTTTCCCTTTCCCTTTTTTCACTCATGCTACTTAATGAGAGTTATAATAACGTCACACTATTAAGCAGCAGGACGATGGCTATTGGCGACGGACCTCTTAATTTTGAACCTCGGTCAAGTGATGAGGAGGAAGCCTGTGCTGTCATCCCCTCCCATAACTATAACACTACGCCAACTGGAGGACTTAGAGCCTCGACAGATTTAACGTGCATTAGCCTCCTCTACACGGCGGGTCTTCAATGGCACCAGAACTCGAACCAGCGACACTCCGATCATGAGTTCCTGACCACTCATGGTGTTGAATTTCCACTGTCAGGCAGTATAAAACATAGACTTTCTTAAAATTTAATTCTGAAGCTATCAGATGAGGTCTCGAGAATAATGGATTTTAAGAACAATTACTTATTTAAAAATTATATTATAGCTCATTATATATATTTTAGAAAGAAAAAAAAAATTTTCAGACACATAATTTGTAAGTCAAGTACTGAGTTACACCATAACTTTGAAAGCAATTATTCACAGGGATCCATTCCAGAGAAACAAAATAAACTTCACTCAATCACAGCATTGAAATTACATCGCTGAAAGCAATTCTTTTATTTCGATAAGCAAAAAAAAGGAAAATTTATCTGATTTAACATTGCACAAAAGATATTTGTCTTTATAGATCCTTATTTTACTATTGCCATTAAAAGGAAAATATTTCACACATCCTATTATACATTCTTCCTTTAACACCGACATTTTTCTGAGGAAAAAAAAAATAGAATGTAAGAGGGTCGGAAGATAATTGACACAGAGCAGTCACTGTGACGTATTTTCGAATAAGCAGTACGCGTAGAACAAATTAGTTCCGGAAAAGCGGAAGAGGCCGGTGTATTACAATTGAGTCTTTCTTAAAAGGGTTAATCAATTGGTTAATTGAGGTTAATCCTAAAAACTAACTGCGCACTCTGACTTTCAAACAAAGGATTCTGGAGACCTCACAACGAATGTAATAACAAAAAAAGAAGTGTGCAAAACAGGGGTCGGCAACCTATGGCACGCGTGCCACATGCGGCACGTGGCACAATTCTCAGTGGCACACTGAGTTTGTAAATTAACTCTTCAAGTTTGTAAATTTTCCAGTGGATGAAAGTTGATAAATTTGTATAATGGACGTTATTGACAAACACCTTCACAATTATGGGCATTTACGGAATAGCAAAAAAATTTGAAAGATAACTTTAAAGCTTTTTTGTAAATTATTGAATGTTATTGCTGGGAGAGATTTAATTGTTTGAAGAGAAAAAAATGCATGTACTGTACTTTGCTTTCTGCTTTTGGTTCTACATATCCAAGGGAAAAATCTTTCCTCATGTAAAAGATATTTTGAGTACGCAAAGAAATTTTTTAACAACTGAGTGTTCAAAATCGTGAAATTGAAAATCAAACATTATACCCCTGATTTTACGATATGAAAGTGTGTTTGTGTTGAGAGGTGCAAGCACTAGGCTCGTGCATTAATATTTTTATTTAAAATAATGAAGGAAATATTTTACGTTGTTTATTTCTTATTTTAATAGATATGTTTAAAAATATATAATATATGTACAAATTTAATTTATTTTTGATCTAGAAATATATATATTTATATTATGCTCTTTACTTTTATGGTTAAAAATGCCTTTAAATGATGCAAGATTATCATACAATAAAACCGTAGATCTATATTATTGACGTCAATTCTCTAACTCTTCTTGCATTATCGCGGGAATCGAATTGTTTCAAAATCTCCTACTGTGGGCACGCTGAGCCATACTAGTAAATTGGTTTGGCACGCCACAGCTATAAGGTTGTCGATCCCTGGTGTAAAATATCATACAAATCTTTATCCAATGCAATTTTATAACACACTTACCATTATTTGCCTGTGTCGCTGGGTATTTGATGATGTTGAAGGATATACATTGTCACACGAAGTTTGAAATAATCACACACGGTTAGGCTTAACACGTATTTATTAGAACTCCCTTCAATATACGGATATACGGATATAATTTCGGGTACATGGGTTTCTGGGAACCCTCAGACCCTTATCTGGCTAGAAAAAGTTCTGTATAGGTCTTGGTTAAGTTGCATTTTCATGCTGGATAGTATGGAGCTTAGCAATTGGACGAGTGGCGGCAGGCCGGTAGGCGGGGCTTCGAGGCGATGATCTTTGACGGCTCGGTTTTGGAATCTGGTGGAAGAGAGAGCGTCTTCCAATTTGGATGTAGTAGTGATGAGGATATTGGCTCAAAAAAGGCTGCCCATGGGGGCGTGAGTGTGTGTAATGATGTGTGGCGACGCAATGTCCAGTAGGGGGAAATATTTAAGACAAGTATGAAAAAAGCGACCGGCGGGTTTCTGCGAGGCGGACACCCTCTTTCGCATTGACCACGCACGGCCGTGCTGCAGTTATAGTCTTGAGTGTAGCGGGAGCTCAGAACTCCCTTCAACTGGAGGGACTCAGCTTTTATATCCCTGGAAAGATATTCGAGAAAAAACTTTGCTGGCGCCCGCTACATCTAATTTACATACGTACGAAAAATATCTGAATAGTAAAGAAAGTTCTAGAATCAACCAGATTCCAGAGCAAAAAAATAATATTTTTGAATTAAAACTCCAGTCTTTGGATGAAAACACACTGGCTCGGATTCGAATCAGTGATCGACGGATCTTCAGTCCAGTGCTCTAACGACCGAGCTACGGTGTACAGTGATTGCACTTCTTCCTTTATACGGCAGTATATATTTTTAGTTATTGATATCTAAGTCCTAGCATTAAGATTTTGATCGTATACAAAAATATTTTTATAGCCTTCACCTCTTGATTTAAAAAGGAGAGGGCTTGAATATCAAAAGTGAGAAAAAAACTTTTCATTTATTTCCAATAACCACCTCTGAGATGATTTCCAGGGGGAAAAAAACTTTTTTATCAGATCTCAACTCATTAAAAGAAACATGCTTGCAGAATTTCAAATCTGTAGGTTTAATATTTAAAAAATGAGAATTTTTTTTTCCTTCTATAATGCCTCTGTAACTCTTGCATCACTCCTTGGAAGCTGATTTCCGCAAAACTCACTCTTAACGGATCTCTACTCAACAAAAGAAACATGCTTGCCTGAATTCTAGTCTGTAATTAATAGTTCAAAAAGGGGAATTTTTGTCTACAACGCTTCCCATTTGAGAGTCAATTTTCGCAAATTCCAGTACTTAGTGGATCTCTACTCACTCAATAGAGTGAGTGAGTGAATATTAACGTCTCTGTTCAGCTATACGAGGACTTTTGGCAACGGACCTCGTAATTTTGAACCATGGTCAAGTGACGAGGATGACACCTGAGCTGGCACCCTCTCTCCTAACTATCACACCACACCAACGGGAAGACATTTGAACTCTCGACAGGATTAGCGTGCATCGGTCCCACACGGCGGGTCTTCAGTGGTGCTGAGCTCGAACTCATGACACGCCAGCCACAATCCGATGCCTTGACCATGTAGCGGTTCCTATATAAGCTAGTAACAGCCTCCTGACAGAAGTGATCACTTTTGTCTAGTGGTCATGTTACTTGGCTTTGGATCCATAGATCGCGGGTTGGTGACCCTGAATGAAAAGGAAAAAAACGTAAAACTTTCTGATCTGTCGTGGCGCCATCTATCCGCAACAAGAGCAATCAAAGTCTTCAGACACCCTTGACGCATCAACCAAAACCGTCAGACACACTTGACTCTGTAATCAAAGACGTCAGACCCACTTGACGCAACAATTCATGCGCTACACACGCTCGCCATAATATACCTAGTTCGTTCGCCTATCCACCGACTCACTGGTGAGGGAGTAGTGTAGAGGTTCCTATATAAGCCAGTAACAGCCTCCGGACAGAGGTGATCACTTTTGTCTAGTGGTCATGTTACTTGGCTTTGAATCCATAGATCGCGGGTTCTATCCCCGACAACCATTAGGCTACCACGGGCACCCTCACTCAAGGGAATATGGTTGCCGAACTTCATGTCTGTAGGTCTAATAGTACCGATGACCTCGCGATTAGTGAGGGAGTGAGAGTCGGGTTTTTTTTATTACATTATTTTGTATGCCATCCAAATTTATTTTTAAAAAATGCTCTTATATTTCTCACTTTATATAAAAGTACTTAGCCCCAAGACTTTTTTAATCCATTACATGGAAATGTGGCTTAAAGTATTTTTAATAAATCTAGAAAAAGATCCAAGTGTATTGATTTTTAAAAAAAACTGGATAGAACCTCACAAAAATATTTAATGTCAATGTATTAAACTTCATAATAATATTTAATTTTAATTAATTTTTTTCGGCACGACCATTTTGATTCGGGTTTTTATCAAATTGACTGCAGTGACAAGTTAACATTTGATCCTACTGGTTCTTTCCTACACACCTAAATCACAACTATATTTTTTATACCTGTATTTTGAGCCTCTCATATTTTTTAAACATGAGATGTTAGTAACTTTATCCATATAATAAAAATTACTAATGAACCCAGTGCCGATTAAATTTATTAGCAGCAAAAATAAATTTTGATTAACTATAAACAAAGATTTATTACAGAATTATAAAATCTAAAGATAAAAAAATTCGAAATTTACATTAAATGATTCCCACCAAGCATGTCAACATCAAAGACAAAATAAAATAAAAAAATTTTTTAGAAAATGTTTAAATGTGAGTGAGTGAATATTAACGTCGCACTGTTCAGCTACACGAGGGCTTTTGGCGACGGACCTCATCATTTTGAACCATGGTCAAGAGACGAGGACGACACCTGAGCTATGGTCAAGAGACGAGGACGACACCTGA
This sequence comes from Trichonephila clavata, assembly GCA_019973975.1. Taxonomy (NCBI): domain Eukaryota; kingdom Metazoa; phylum Arthropoda; class Arachnida; order Araneae; family Nephilidae; genus Trichonephila; species Trichonephila clavata. The sequence continues at coordinate 13,830 of BMAO01033035.1, forward strand.
CTGGGTAGGTATGGTGATGGTGTGAGGAAAAGGGTTAACTTAATAATAAGTACTTTATTATTATAACTTAATAATAAGTAGGGGAGACCGGGGCAAGATGACTAATGTCTTAATTTTTCCGTATTCCACTAGGTAGCAGCATCAAATGAACACTACTGGCTCTCCTTTTGAACTTTCGTTAAACTATAGTATAGACACGCTGAAATCGCCCTTTTTGTGTTAGTTGTGAAGCTTTTATTGTTTTTTGATGCCACGATATAACTTTTATGTATGTGTAAATAAGCTCTGCTACAGGTACAGGTAAGATATAACGTATCTCTTTAATATTTATGAGTAACTTGGTTTAAATACTACCTATTACCATGACTAAATGTCAATTAATTGCCTTCCTTCATGGTAATGAGAGCGAATATTTTTAAACTGACAGTCTGGGGCAAGATGACGAGTTCATCTTGCCCAGAGTGTTTCAGAATTTATTAAACTTACTACTGTTGTCCAATCTATTAAATCCTGTGAACACTTGTTTGTCTGTGTGTATGTCGAGTGACCTTGCGCTTTCATCTCTTTTGGGGCTAAGAGGTGCATCGGATCGAAAAGGTTTCATTCGAATGGGGGTAACCAGAGGAAGACATTTTTGCCATCCGCTAAGCCCCCCCCCCAAAGAGGAAGGAATGTAACAATAATTTGTTGCTTTAGAGCTACTGGCTTTTATCTGCCACCTTTTCTGATTTTTTGCGAGAAAACGAATGCTTCCTGAACTTGTAGAAAGAGCCCCACCAGGAACTGTAGGCAACTGTAGTGATAAAGGCTGGAGCAATGAGGGCACCTTTTTCTCTTTTTTGAAGAACTTTTATCTTCATGTGAAACCAAGCAAAGAATCTCCTACTCTGTTGATTTTTGACAATCACAAAACTCATATAACTTTGCAGGCTATCTTATATTGCTGAGCGAAAAACATCATCATGGTTGGGTTGCCGTCGCACACATCACATCGTCTCCAGCCCCTTGTTGTGTCATTTTTTGACCAGTTAAAAACGCACTATAGCCAAGCATGTGACAACTTTATGGTCACTCATCCAGAACAAACTATCACAGACAAAAATATTGGTGAGATTTTGAGCATCACTTACTTCAAATCAGCTACAGGAAATGCCGTTGAAAGGGTTTAAAGAATATGGGATCGAGCCTCATAATCCTCTTGTGTTTAGCGAACATGACTATGCTGCGGTAAAAACTACTAACCATGCTGGTGTTAGCGATGAAACTGAGAATAATAGTGCTAATCCTCAGACCCCGGTAATAGAAAACCAGCATATAAACCCTCCAGAAAAACCAGAACTTATGGCAAATGCTGATTCCGATGCACCAAAGGAGCCTGTTAGAGTTTTTTATTTCAAACCATTGCCTAAAACAGCATAATGTGAGAAAAAAAAAGAAAAAGCAAAAAATTGAGCTCTAGCATTCTTACAAGCACACCCACTAAAGAAATGTTAGAACAAAGGGAAAAGCAGAAGGAAGAACAGGAAGTTTTTAAAAAAACAGAGAAAAAAGCTCGTAAAGCTAAAAAGGGAGTAAAAAAACTCAAACTGTTCCTGTAGGCCTAAATCTATAAAATTCAGGCCAAACATTTCAGTTGTATCAACTTCAGAGGACGGTGTTATAAGATGTGCTGCTTGTGAAGAGGAACCTTCCAAAAGAAGAATGGATCCAGTGCTGTAAATGCCAAGAGTGTTGGCATGAGGAATGTTCCAATTATAAAAATGTCATTTTTATTTGTGACTATTGTTAGGTACACAACTAAACACTTCAACATTACGTTACAATGCATTACGCTTAGTTTGATACTTTGTAAGATGTAAAAATACAGTTATCATTTGTTAAACCATGTAACACATTCAAAAGATAAAATATGCTCAACCTTTTTCAGTGTCTCCATCTTGCCTCAAGGCAAAAGTCATCTTGCCCCAGTACTGGGGCAAGATGACAATTTGTTAAGGTTATGAAAAAATAAAATAATCCTTAACTTCTTTTATTGGAAAAATTAAATGGTAATATATTTTAATACTACAAAGGACTGCTCTAACAGTTCATGTAAAATTGATTTTACTACCCTTAAAAATAAACTAATAAACAACAAAAATCTGTTAACGTCGTCATCTTGCCCCGGTCTCCCCTAATTAATATGGATGGAATAGAGCCCAAACCATGCTAAGGTGAATAGGGAGTTGAATATTGTCATTCAAGTTAATATCTTAAGCCCAACGAATAACATGAGTGTTCTTAGACCTGTTGGCAAAGATTCCTCCCAGCATAAAAAGACCTACATTTTTAACTATTTTGTAACCTCGCAGAGAGAAAAAAAAATCTACTTAATCTACTATGTCAAGTCTCTACTGAGTTGAGTTAATGTCTTTTTCCATGACAGACACAGCTTTCGCATTCCGTTGACCGCCTTACATTAAACCGAGTCTGACAACCGCTATCATCCGAAAAATACATTACTGTAAAAGTTAATGGTGTGGGCTGGTTACATGTCGTACGGTTGAAAGCACACCGTAACTATTCTGACAGGCTGCAGATGCAGAGATGATAGCCTTGAACCCCAACGGGAGGCTTTTCCGGGGTGATGTTGGCCCACTTTCGGCTAAGGAACGACTCGCCTATCATCGTATGAATGCATCGGTAAATAACTTTTTTTCCCCCAGATAAATGAATTTCGAGATGAGGGTCTATTATTTTCAAAGAGATAATTTAAAAAATAAGATGCGCTTCGTTTAATTGTCTATTGCAGAAAAATGTTCGAAAGAAGTAATCATTGTTGATAGTTTGGGTTTGATGTATTGGCAAGTTTAGTGTTGGTTTTAATTTTGATTATATATAGATTTTACATGCATACCTTTAATTGTATTAAATTACTTTACATGCGAAATTACGAAGCGTGTGCGAAGATCTATCTGAGGTATCAACCTCGTCATTTGACCGTTATTCAAAATTAAGGGGTTATTGATTGTGTCTAGAACACCTCTACGTTCGGCTCGTCAAACTTCTATTACACATCATATGAAAATTTTACAAATTGATATTTTAACGCAAACGTTATCCTTTATGTGCTATTATTTCGCAAAGATCAAAATACTGAAGCAAATTAAAAACTTATTAAGTAAGTTTTAAAAAAACTGAAACACATTTACTAAATATCAGCACTTGCAGTAGAAGTAAATATTTACATGTAGGCGTCTTTTTAAAGTTCTTTAAAATAATTTATTAACGGCTCAAAATTATTTTATCTCTACTTACAAAAAAAAAGTTTTTCATGATGCTGTAATAAATTATTTTTCACATAAGTTATAATTGGTAAAAATGGGTCGTAAAATGTTGAATTTAATTGAAGAGAAGCGCCAAGAAAACGATTTGACTAAGGAGTCATTCCCCTACCTTCCAGAGCGCTTTCTTGAAAAGTCCGCTTACGTCATACATCCTGATGTTATAGATTTCTCCAGTCATTTCTAGAAGCATCCATATGATCGCCAAAAAATACCCACGAACATGGTCGAAAAGTCGCCAAAAATGATGCCCCCTTGTATGTATTGCTAATATTTCGCCACAAGTTTTCATTGGAACGCCATTATAATGTAAGGGACGGCGTTACTTGTGAATGTTATGATAAGATTAAGATAAGAAAAAGTAATTTACTAAACAGTAAATTACAGTTTTATAATTTGAGTAATGAGTATGAAAAGTTGTATAACTTGTATAAGGGGGGGGGGCACCGTTAGGTGGACCGGGGACTAAGTAAATTAAAATTTGTTATAAAACACCGAGAGCATTAAGAACAGAATTCTATTTATATTTTAACAATGTTATCACTCTTTGATAAAAATAAATCGTTAAACATCTTAATAGAATTGAGGAAGCTTCAAGCACATGATAACAAACAACGATTTTTTTTATATATTTGTATTGTTACGGATGGAGAAAGTAGTTTCCGTTGACTCGCAATCAATCACTCATGTGTGTTTCGATACAAATATTTGAAGTTTCCGACAAGTTAAGCGCTTTATTCTGATCCAAGAAAAACAATCATATCTTTATCCAAAGCCTCATCAAAGTAATTCCAAATCAAACATCATTATATGATAAAAGTTTTGATTGTTAATTGATATTTAACTTATATATCTGGTTAATAATGTTTCTTTTGATGAATAAAAGGAGTTAATTCTTTTATTCAAAACCCTGGGATGTTTAACTATTAAAAAAACCCGTTATAGGTGTAAGATTGAGATTTGCTTTATCTCAGTTTGTAATTCAATTAAAATATCAATAAAATATTGGAATGAAAGAAATTAAAAGAGAGATAGGCGTGCAATAAACATAACAATTGCTAGAATTATCTTGTTGGGCGTAGATGGACACACACACACATATGTGTAAGTGCGTGTGTATATTCTTATTTTTTTAATTCCTTTTGTTTCAGTCTTTTTTAATATTTTAACTAAATTACACTATTTTCTCTTCCTTCAAGCTTAGTAGTATAGGCAAATATAGGGAAAGGGTTGGATGGGCTCAAAAAAACTATGTTTAATCCCACAATCTTAGTTCCTATGACTAGGAAGTTTGCTATAACACTACTGTGGCCTTTACACTTCAGTCTATACTATCTTTTAAACTTATAGTATAGTGAGAAATGAATTTATAACATATTGGTTCGAAATATTTTATAATGGATTTTGAAGATCTATTTAATCTAGAAAAATTACTTTTTATGAGTATACATATCCACACACATCTGAGCATTTAAACATATAAATATCAAATTTAACCACACGTAGCAAAAATTCTTAAGTTAATCCTTAGTTTTAAAGAACATGTAAAGAACAAATCCAAACGTTTTTAAATGTAGAAATATTGTTATTAAAAATAACAGTAAGTAAAAATCTTTAAATTTTAGAAATACTACATATTTTTTAAAAAAGCTTTACTATATTTCGGAGATTGTTTAACTAAGTAACGGCAAAAACTGTTGATCGGGCAATATTTCATGTCTAATAATCAATCGAAGGCCCAAAATCGGATTATATTTTCATTTGTATTGCGAATCAAGTATTATCATTTAAAATTGTTGGGTTGAAGCGAGTGAACTATTTTTTCTGGCGTATGGATAACTATGTGATGCGCCCAAGCGTTTTCCCGCTTCTCTTCTACGCGTTCCTTCCACGGGGACCACACCTGATGTATACGTTGTATGTGATAATCTTAGTTTATGTTGTGTGCCATTTTCGCGTTATCCATTTATTTGTTTCTCCATCAAAAAATTTGTGCTGTCCAGAAAGGTGTGAAGAACTCATTTTACAAAAAGAACAACAAACATAATTGGATTCATTCAAATACTTAAGCATCAAATGTTATACAATGTAAATAAAGTAACCAAACATTATACAAAGTAACATAACTGAATCTCCATTCTAAATACAGAAATATAATCATATCGTGCCTTTATCTAAAAATCGAATAGCATTCAGTACTGCGTCGTAAGATAACGTTGTTTCCTTTTTATCTCGGGTTCTTTTTTATGTGAGAGCCATTTCAAAAGATAATCATACTATTCGTTGTATTGATATGATTTATTACTCTCAACATTCGAAACTCATAACTTAATGAACTTAAGATTACTAAACAGTAAATGGCAACGGCATGAAGCATGAAATTAGAATTTTATTTATTACCATTATCTTATTAATTTACTCTATTGTATTAATTATTCATAGAATTATTAACAAAATTATAACAGTCACAAAAGCTATGTGCATATTTCGGGATTAGTCTTTTTTATATAATTAATTAAATATTACTTTGTCAATATATATATATATGCTTCAGAGAAATCAATCAATAGAAAGAAGAATGTACTAGCATAACAAAATATAACACTCCACCAAAAAAAAAAGAAAATATGCATCCCGATAAATTGATTCGATTTGATTTTGACATTGAAGCTACTCACGGGCTATTGGCGACAGGATCTCGTACTTTTGAACTATGGTCGAGTGACGAGAATAACATTTCAGCTGATACCTCCCTCTTCCAACTTCCTCGCCAAGTCAACGGGTGGACTTTCAGCCTCGAAGGACTTAACGTGCATTATCCCACGGATGGGTCTTCAATAGCGCCAGGTATCAAAGCCACGACTTGACAACACAGACTACGAAATTCGTGACCATCCCCACTGGAGAAATTTCAGGACAAACCTCGAGAGAAAGCAGCACGTGTATCCAACCAATCAGTACAAACGCTTCGCTATTGCCAACTTTTACAGAAACTTCTTTTTAAAATATACATATCTGTCAACAATAATAATTCCCATAGGTCAACAGATTACATTTGATGCAAAAATAGATATATAATATAAGAATTTTTTTTTAACTTTGAAAAACATTTTGAAGAATCTTAATACTTGAACATCTTTACCCAATTATCAAATGGGAGAAATTTTATCTTAATTTTACCAGTAGAACCTGAAATGTCTTAAAATTTCTTGGGGACCTAGGCCCCTACGTAAAAGTAAGCCCCACCTACGACCCATAAAAGTAAACAGTGCATAGCTTGCAAGTAATAACCTGAAATAAATGTGTATGACTTACAATTGCACAAACCGGCTCGACCGACTGCCGCCTTTTGACTGATTGAGTAATGATCAGGGACGTCTTAAGGCATGGGCCAACTGGGTCCAGGCCCAGGGCCTCTTCCTCCGTAGGGCCCTCGTTTTGTTTTCGACTCTTTCTTAATAAGATCATGATCCAGATAGTTTGAGTGTAGTCAAATATTATTCTCGCACATATTCTTCGAAAAACAGGGACTTTCAAACTACATGTCAACTTGCAAAAGTGGTAAGACTGATTTGTTATTTTGATGACCGTTGTCTGTGTCTAGACCTAGGCTTAATACCATGAACAATCTTGCAATTCATTTAGTCGAAATGCAGCCATTGGTCGAGTCGATTTATGCCTAGGTATTTGAGACTGTGAGTCGTGCACCATTTATTTTTTTTAAATTACCTTTTGAAGGAGTGGCAATGCATGCTATTTCTATACAGGCTACTTTTAAAGATCTCAGGGAGAGCCTACTTTTGTATAGGGCCCAGGGGCTCAAAAAGATTAAGATTTATCTGGACCCAGGGCCTCAAAGATTCTTAAGACGTCCCTGGTAATGATGGCGAAGGGCGGTAGGCCTAGGCCTATACGTGGACGACGGTCATTACATGTAACCTGTTGACATATCGTCCGAAATTCTTTTTTTTTCGGAGAATACAACCGGAAAAAACATTTGACCTTTAAAATTATTCGAATCATGCTCTTATTAAGGCTGAGTCGAGAACGAGACGAGGCTTCCATTGTGGCCGAGGCACAGGGCCCGGGCCCAGTTGGCCCACATCTTACGACGTCCCAGAGTAGAACAAAAACAAGACTAAAGTCAGTTTTGATTTAAATGGAGAACACGTGATTGCATTTATCATGTGACAGTCCTAAATTTCGCCTATTGAGACACTTGTATGAAAACATATACCCTCATTTTTTTTGTACTTAATATTACACCTTTGAAATGAATCAACACACTTAAGAATGAAGATAAAAACAAATAAAATAAAAAATTATCCAAACAATCCAATCGCAACATCGCATCAATTTGATAGAAATATCCCATCAAAATTCGTCATATATCGAGAAAAAACGTCATGCTTTTCAACTGTGCCAAAACTTCAGACTCTTTTTTTTTTTCAATATTATTTCTTTACTTTTTCTTCTTTTTACCTCATCCACAGTTTCTTCACTTAAGATATGGATAACTGCCCAAAATGCGTTTCGGCCGCCATTCACATATTTCCTCAATTTCCCGAATTACCTTCGGTAAGATCATGACTAAAAGAAGAAAAGAAAAAAAAAAAGAAAATGACTAATAATCTCTCAGACGGCAGTCAGTAAGAAGCAGTTCGTCGCAGCAACAATTCGAATAGAATAAATTCTATAAAAAAAAAGGGGGATTGTGTTGCGCCATTTTACAGCCACGCGCTCGATGCCATGACAGGAAACGCTCTATGAGAACAAAACTAGAAAAAAATTATTACAAAAAGAGGATCCTTGCTGGTAGAGAAAGAGATAGAATGCTTCCAGCGTTTAATTGAATTAAAATAACATAAATTACACCTCTGCTCTCATCCTTCTTGCCTGCTGTCGAACGTTCCAAGGGTAATTGGGAAGTTCTTTTCCCGCGCGAGTGTGATAATGAGACAAAATAGTATTCGCTTCGAGGTCCAGAGAAGAGAAGTAAACAGGACAGGATACAGGATGGGATGTAATTACGGATATGCGATCTCTTATTTCTCTTCTTTTTCTTTTCCCGGGTGGACTCAGCTAATGAAGTTAGTTCTAAAGCATCCCTCTGGAATAAGAGACAGTTTTAAATGTTGGGTTTTAAAACCAGCAAATATCTATTTCAAGGCTTACTCGCTACAATTATCTTTACAATGTTAATGAGTAAACATAATCTACTATTGCAATTAACTTTTTTTTAGCTCAACAGTTTATTTTCTGTATCCCTCGCATGGACTTAAGCATTAAAGTCTGAAATAAATGATTCAATTAGATGTAAATTCAAGAAATTTACAACTGATGCAAGAACTTTCATATACTTATCTAAACAAAGCCACTACAAATGTGTGACGGTTCTATCCGCGCTCTTTTAACTAACAGTCCTCTTGGGGAATTTCTGGTCTTAAAAAATTATTTTATTATAAAACTCCTCCTCGAAGAAGAAAACGTGAACATGCAAATTAGGACTACTATACAGAGTCTAGGCTTTCAGGTTAGAGAGAGATAGGATAGATTGCTAGGGAGCAGTGATTAATCAAATGGAATGTGAATCGCGGATATTTTATATTTGATACTTGAATTACTTAAGGTGACGATCTGTCCCAGGAGATTGAATATAGGTTAAACAGTGAGGAAGTCAGAGCTATTGAATTAAGTAAGTGTATTAAACATTAAAGTCTTCTCATATCTCACGTACCTCGTTAATTGTCTTCATATTTATTAATTGAGTGCATCTCTTATCCTTGATCCATTGAATTTGAGTTGTGGTTAAAATTGTGAATAAATTGATCATGGCTAATTTTCTTTCCAACTCTTCCACACCTTTAGGCGCTCAGGCAAGATCATTATAAATGTTTTAGTGATACAAAACATGGTTTCTTTTTCAGTTTTGGTAAAATTGAAATGACTATATTAGCCGTTATCACCCGCTTTGCTAATCATTTCGTGTTATATATGACCATATAGTTTTTTTAAGTTATTGATATCTAAGAGGGTTCTTTCGATTTTATTGAAAAACATTCTTATAGCCTGTGGCATAACGTACACCCCCGCAACCCAATCCTCCCCTTTCAAATCCTAACTGACGCCCAGTATATACCCTTTGTAAAACCTGACTTTGCAGGGTGGCTCTAATCCTCTCCGTTACACTACTGCTTATAGCCATTTCCAAGATTTAAAAAGGATATATCTTAAAATTCTAAAACGGATAAATCTTCTGCATCTCTGTAATTTCCGTAAAACCGTTCCGCTTTTTTCCCCCGTAAAACCCGTTCTTAGCGGATCTTTGCTCAACAAAAAAAGAAACATTCCAGCCAAATTGTAAGTTTGTAGATCTAATGGTTCAAAAACGATATTTTTTTTATCTACTACGCCCCCTAATCTGTCGCAACCCTGTAATGACTGAGATGGTCTCTCAGTCCCACCTAGAGGTGTGGGAGGAAGGGAAGGACAACTAGCCATGTCAACGAATAAATCTTTTTATAGAACACACACTTTATCAAGACAATTCAAATAATTTAAACGAGAAGAGATGTTCTCTCAATCTAAGCAATATGTGGATTAAATAACGAGACGCGCGAATTATGAGAAGACTTTAAATATCTATCCTCTAATATCAGGATAAAATCTACTGCCCCAAACATCTGAGCAATGATTTAACTATAGTGACCAATCGTCACTTTAATTCTTTCAACTATCAAATCTCTCTCTCTGTCAATAAAATGTATAATACCTGATCAGTAGCAATCTATCCTTCTCCTCACATTCTATATCACTAGTTTGAAAACCTAGACCATATATATCCAACCTAATCTGAATAATCAGGTTTTCTTATTCAGAGGGGGTTCGCTGTGAATAAACTCGAATTGATAAACCAAAGATTTCCCAAGAGAATTATGTTAAAGAAAGGATGCGGATAGATCCGTCACAAACCCTCTTGGGAGCCGATTTCCGCAAAACAGTTCTTAACAGATCTCTACTCAACAAAAAAAACAGCCTGAGGAATTTCAAGTCTGTTAGTGTTATAGTTCCAAGTCGGAATTTCAAAGATATTAAAAAAATAATCAACAGGTCTCTTATCACTGCAGGGGTTATTTCCGTTCCCAATCGAGCCGTCCAAGGACCATTAACTGAAGTTTTTAACTTCCTGTGTTCAAATTCCATACAACACAGGAAGTGTCGACGGATGAGAGATATCTCGAACGAGACAGACACGTCCATGGACTTTGATTCTTGAGTAAAATTTACACCTTCTATAAGTCCCAATTTGTTTTGTAAATTGCAAATACAAAACCTCTTCTTTTTATACTATTATTAAAGTCCCACCATGTGAAGAGACCGAGGCACGTTTAACCTATCGAGACTCAAAGCATTCATGTTGGTGCGAGTGGAAGTCTGGAGAGGGACGCCAGCTCAGGTGTTGCCCTCGTTACTTAACTATGATTAAAAATTACGAGATCCGTTCGGGGGTGATTATATCCCCTGCGGGGAGAAGCGATTTGATATTGATACCCTTCCTTCATACTAATGTTGTTGTCGTGTCCTTTTCGAAGAGAAGGAAAGTTGCCAGCACCTGGGACAGATTGGACTTTTACATGATAGATGGTGCCACAACCTATCTCCAACTCCAGAATTTAGGTATGGTCTAGAGGGGAGGGAAATATTCGCCTGCTTCCCTGCACCAGCGATTTCTCCTGCGACCGCCCACAGGACTTTCGGACCCACTGATTTAACAAGCACATACTCCGTGTGTACTCGTAGGGTATTTGGTGGGATCAGGCATCTAACCACTAGGTTACCTACGACCTCCTTCATACCAATAAAAATGCTTAAAAGAAAATCCAGACTCAATTGCTTCTCACTGAGGAAAATGTAGCCCCGTCTACCGTCCTAATCAACTATAATTCAGTAACTTCTTGCATATTAAGTGTATTAATTTTAACCTTTTAACTGCCTTTATTCATATAATTTATTATCTTAAAATTTAATTTTTCTTTTATTTAAAACCGGGTAAAGGCAGAGAAATCACTTCTGTAAATTGGAGATCATTGACCAATAGGGGTATGGTCTCCACTGTCTATTTCAACGACATTGATATAAACTAGGTAGAAAAAAAAGTATCGCCATTTTGTTCTTAATAGTGACTTGTGGCGTCATTTTAACAAATGGTTATTCTGAATTACATAAAATGAAAAATAAGAATTATGACTCACTTCTAAGGTTCCAGCTTTATTTTGTAACATTTTTTTTTAATTGATTGGAGGTTTATATTTACTATACATCAAAATCGAAGATATTTGTTCTACATCTTGTCTTTATACATAATCAAATCGTAATCTATCTTTTTCTTTCACCCTGTACTTTTCTCTGACGTTTTCTTAAAAATTGTACATTCCTTTATATTTCGAAACTATCAAATTCCTGCTGAAATTTTAAGAGTATTATTTCAAAAATTTTAATTTCATTTCACCAATTCATAAATTAAAATTTATAATTTTTTTCTTACTTTCCTATTTAAAATACCGGTTTTATTTACATTGATTTTCTTATTTTCCCAAGATTAAAATGTAAAAAATTAGAACCATTCAACTGAGATCGTTTTAAAACTATAATTCATCTCAAACAGCAATATCAAGTGCCATCTATCGAATACAACGTAAGTTAAAAACTCAGCCCGATTTCGGTTTACGTTAATCTAATATAAATAATTATTTAAAAAAATCTTTTAAAATGTTTTTTCGAACAATTGGAATGCTTTTTTTTTCTTCATTTCGTTGTATTACTTTTTATTGACTATCTAGTCTCCTTCCTTCAAGTTCAAACAAGTTATAAATCGTAATATAATATGGGTTTTCTTTTAAAAGTGAAAATTTCTCTAAGAATAAATTTTTAAAAAGTAGTGAAATAGGATAGTACGGGGCTTAGAACTGTCTTAATTGTTTTAAGTTTTTATCTCTTAGGAATATAGGCATATCAAATCATGCCAGGCAATTCAGTCATTTAGTGGTGACAATAAAGGCATTCCTTGTATTTTCATTCAGATTGACATAAAATGTTTTCGGAAAAATTATATCGCAGCTTAAAAATATTCAATACATTAATAAGCTACTTTAATACATTAAAAATCAGCATTATATGGGAATTATAATACTATAAAAACATAATCAATTTTTGATATTTTAATAAAGCCTCAAACGAATTCAATAAATAAATGTTTTGAAATGAATTTTTATTTTATAAAAAAATTATTGTTACAAAAAAATTCATTGATTAAAGAAATTTCAAATACGTTAGATTTTTAATAGAGCAATTTTATGCTGAGTTTTAATTTTTCGTCCATTTTTTTAATGATTTATAGTATTGAAAAACATTATATTGCCAAAAAGTTCTTTGAAATTATAATAATCTAAGTTTAGGTGTATATAAACCAAACGATATATTTTAAGAATACTAATTTACATCACCATAAATATGAAATAAAAATTAAATTGTTAGGCTTATCCAATCGCACTGTATTAGCGTTTACCTCATAGCTTAAGAACTTATGTCAGAAATATGGAATTTTATACATAACTGTTTTACAAAAAGTTGTACATTAAGCAAAAAAATCATGCAAAACATAGTCTTTTAAATTACATGAATTATTTTTGTAAAATTTAAACAATTTATAAAACAAATTTCACATGCTACTTAAGGCCCCAAAGACCAATGCGTTCGTAATGCTAATTAATTAGCAGAAAAATATATAGATAATTAAAAAAAGTCAATGAAATCACTTTTGCGTTTTTCATCTTTTCAATTTGCAGAACCAAGGATTTTCAGAACTTAATGATCAAATCTTTAATCATAAAATATATCTAACCATCTTTATTGTATCTATTATTGTACTAAGAAAAGTGTTCCCTGTAGTATTGTCTTCGAAAGTCGAATTTCTTTTAAAAAAACTTTTTTTATTTCTTTTACAATCAATCATAAAGAAAAGATAATAATAAATATTATAGAATGAAAAAACTAAAAAACACCCTTTTATAGTTAATCTAAGTTGTAACTGAATCCTTTAGTCACCAAATCTGAAAATGGTATCTGAAATTAGTCGCCAGAATCTGAAAATGGGAAATTGTTAATCTTGATGATCCTGATCAGGACGATGGAACAAAATTATTAAATTATTGTATTGTTATCGGTCCTGGACAAGTAGGCAAAATTTAGAATTAATCTGACTTTTTAAAGTGGATAAAAATATTGAGTTCAAAGGTTCCATTACATACAAGTGAAGCTTATAAAAGGGTGTTAAAAAGGAATAATTTCATTGAATCAAGGCCATCTTTTTACAATCACGAATGCCAATTATTTCCACACAAAAAAAGGAAATACTCGTATTCTGCAGATTTTAAAGTTTGAAACAAAGGGAAAAGTCAGAAATGCTTTTTTTTCTTTTTTCATTTTTGTTTTATTTTTCTCTTTCGTTAGAATCAAAGAATCGAATATCGTAAAAAGAAAGCAAAACAATGTGAAAGTGTACCCAAAAGATTATATTTAAGCCATAAAGAATTAACTGGATAAGCCGAACTTTAAACAAGCAGTCGAAACTATTTTTCAGGAAGGAAAAAAAAATGCAGCACGATGTGAAATTGATCAAACTGACTACCTCACATAACTGACTACATACATAAGAAAAATAAAATATTTGTGTGTGTGTGTGTCTGTGCTTATGTTCTTATGTGACATTTTTATGAGAGGAGTTTATAACTAAATTATAATTTCATTATTTAGCGCAGAAAACAAAACTTAGAAATTTGGCTAAAAAACAGTTTTTTGACGTTTTCTAAGCCAATTTGGTTAGATAAATAAAAGTTGACAATACACATAAACTTCACTAAGGTATAAATACATTTTCAGAGATTCAAAAGAACAAGGAATCCTCAATTTTCTGTAACTCTTTACAAATCGATTAGCTGCCACTTTTTTTCTTTTTTTTTAATAAATAAGTGAAAATGAAAGGAAGGATAATTATATAAGAAAGCAGATCATTCACAATTTTTTTACATATGTATAAGTATTGGTTCCAGGCTGCTAAAATCATTAAAAAATGTAATCCCCCCCCTCAAAGGAGGATACCCACTGCCTCTCCTAATTGCCACCTCTGAAAAAATTAATGAAAAAGGAGATAAAACTGCATTGTCGTATGCAAAAATGTGTTTGTATCACTGGCATAGCTAGTCCTGTTTCAAAATTTCTTAAGGGCCCCTTTTTTGGATAATAAATAAAAATATTGCATTAATAAAACTTATTTGAAAGTGTCCAAATATTACACATTTTGGGGCTCCTATAGCTTGGGAGCCCCTATCGTTGATACGGCGGTAGCTACGCCCCTGGTTCGTATGCTGTTTTTCTATTTCATTTATTTGCTTAATTACAATAAAATACAAATTAATTCCACATTTTTTTGATCCAAGGCGCAAGAAATGTGTAGGTCCGTTACTCTTATTCATTGCCAATGCTCAATTCATGTGACGTCATAGTCACGTGATAAGTTTAACCACGTGTTTTTAGCCAATTACTTTAAAATCTCATGTGACGTCATAGTCACACGATAAAAGCAATCGTGTTTCCAGCTAATCAGTTCACGCGCTTCGTTGTTGCCAACTTTTGATCTTTTCAGAAACTTTCTCTTAAAAAATACAAATTTGTCAACAACAATAAAACACATAGGTAGACAAAATGCATTTTATTTAAAAATACATGCATAAAATAAGTTTTTTTTTTTAATTTTAAAAAATCCATTTGAAGAAATTTGTTTTTTATAACATTTGAACATTTTTACCCAATTATAAAATTTGAAATTTTACCCAAGTTTTACAAATAGAACAAGTAAAATCAGTTTTTTATCTGTTTTGAATTCAATGGAGAACACCTGTTTGTATTTATCATGACTGGCCGTCATGAATTGAGCCCATTTAGTGAACGAAATTTACTTTAGTAACCAATACAATTACAAGGTTAATATCAGAAAGAAAAAAAACGCTGTTCGCTACTTTCCCCTCTCATCGAGGATGAAACAAAACCAGGATTTGTCCTTTTTAACACGCTTTTATAAGTTTCACTTGCATGTAACAGAATCTTGGAACTCGATTTTCACCCACTTAAAAAGCTCAGATTCATTCGAAATTTTGCACACTTGTCAAGGACCGATGACAATACAATAATTTCATAATTTTGTTCCATTGTTCTCATCAGGATCGTCAGGAATAAGGATAATCAGATTTGGCGACAGTTCCACATACCACTTCCAGATTTGGCGACTTATTGTATATATCATTTTTAAATTTGGCGACTAGCTCCATGTACCATTTTCAGATATGGCGACTAATTTCATACATCATTTCCAGAATTGGCAACTAATTTCAGATTTAGCGACTAAAAGAATAAGGTGTAACCCAGAAGCGAGTGTTTTGAATTTAAAGCTAAATTATTATATGCAGGAATAAAAAACACTTGCGGTTAATAGAAATAAAACAAACAAAAAAAGTGTTCTGTATCTGAGAAAGTGGAGGGTGGGTGGGTGTTAGCAATTTTTTACCATAATATAAACATTTTTCTGAAAATGAAAATAAAAAAAAGACTCCTGCATGTGAAAAAAAAAATAATTTAAGTTCTAACTGCTAAATATTTTTTTATTTTTATAAAGCAATACATTTAGAGTGATGATACGAATTAACATGAAAGGAACACGTTTAAAAGGTGAAAAAAGGATTGACACTTAATATTACCATCGGGTGGAATTTTATAAGTGATTTTAAAATGTGTGACTTTCCGAGGAGCTAGACTTGAAATTTGGACCATAGCTTAGAAGCGGATGACAATGCATGAAAATGTGAAAAAAGAAAACGAAAAGGAGGAATTTTATAATTTTTGGTCCGTTATAAAAACATGGTACATTAAAATTTTTTTAATTCGAAATTTTCCTTCTTAACACACTTTTATTTGTTTGACCAGTTCAAAAGAGACGGAATCTAATATAACGATACGGGACTCATCCGAGGCCTCGTAAACGGAGAGAATAAATACACTTCGGACCCGTTAATTAATATCCATTGAAGAGCAAGACTAATTCCACAGCCACGTAATTCCAGCTTCAAATATCAAATGGTGGCTGCCGTAGCCAAGTGGTCTAGGCATCGGATCATGGCTAGCGTGTCATGAGTTCGATCCCAATACAACTAAAGACCCGCTGTGTAGGTGAGCGATGCACGTTAAATCTGTCGAGAGCTCAAACGTCTCCGTTGGTGTGGTGTGGTAGTTAGGAGAGGGGGATGCCAGTTCAGGTATCGTCCGCGTCACTTGACCATGTTCAAAATTCACGGACCGTCGCCAAAAGCCTTCGTGTTGCTAAGAAAGTGCGACTTTAATATTCACTCACTCACTCATTCAAATATCAAACTCAAGGATAAATTCTACAATGAATAAATTATAGTTTAAAAAACACGCTTTTATTGTAGTTCGAACTAAAAAATGAAAAATAAATTATAGTTTGAAAAAAAACTAAAAAAACACGCTTTTATACTGAATCGAAACTAAAAAGTAAAAAATAATTCTTAATAAAGAATAAAATGATTAACGAGAAAAAGAATGTCATTGGGGTAAAGCGTGGGGTGTTCTATAAATGTATCAATTGTTATAATTTCTAACTTCTATTCCGAAATGCTGAATTAGTGTAAAAATGTAGTACAAAGCACCCCACGCTTTTATCACAATGACATTCATTTTCTCGTTAATCATTTTATTCTTTATTAAGAATTATTTTTTTACTTTTTAGTTCGATTCAGTATAAAAGCGTGTTTTTTAGTTTTTTTCAAACTATAATTTAACTAAATGTAAAAAATATGCTGAAAGCAGGGCCACTTTTCCGCTTAGGCACGTGTCTAGGGGCGCAAAAAGAGAAAAAATTAAAATTACAGCGAACAGCCACCCAGTGAGTCATGAGGTAAGCATTTCTGTCCTCAAGAGGGTAAGGACTGCATTGATATGAGATCTACTAAGGCAAATGAAAAGCTTCATAGTTTGATGTTATTATTTCCCCTCAAAAGATATTACAATGGAAATTGATTACAATAATGTTATAAATGATTTTAAAATGGTCAAAGCTCGAAGAAACCTATGTTGTACAAGTACAATGTCAATGATTCTGCAAAACATAAGGATGTCTAAAAGTAAAAGATAGTAAAGCGATAAGCGATGAAAAAGATGATAATGAACAAGTTGAAAGCAGTTCATACAATAATGTATACTCTGTACTGTAATTGCAAACGATTTCATTAATTTATATTATAAAAGGGTGGGTAAGAAATGAGCCAAAGTGACCACACCATGCTACTATCCTTTCCTTACGGCTGCCGGTTGCCAGTCCAGGAGACGGAGGGTACATAGGTGGTGGATAATCGAAATACTCTCCAAAGACCAAAAACAAAGAAAAGGAAAAGATTGAGAGACTTAAGGGGAAAAAATCACTTCCGAACCAAAACTGTCAACGTAAAAACTGCAAGAGTGAGGGTGGAAATAGTGAGGGTGGCGTAACAATTTGAAGTGCCCAGTGCGCCAAGGAGATTAAAAACAGCCCTGGCTGAAAGGAAATAATTTCTTATTGGTATGCTTCTCAGTTTTAGTGTGATTTATAAATCGCGCACAGTAATTATTGGTGGTTCTGTCAAAAAATATCGCATTATAATATTATTACCTCAACTTGACGAAATTTTACAACTATTTTGCGGGAAAATCCGTAAAGTATCGGCATCAAATTAACTCCTTAGTTCGTATTAAATGAATAACTGCTTTGAAAAAAATATTGTGCCAAATTGCGCCAACAGTTCGTTTTTCTGAATTGAAATTCTAATATTTGGACTCTTATTTACCAAGTTGACAATTAATATAACCCAAAGTAGAATTCTCACCGGTACTTACACACTATACCGTTGACCTATTTCGTCCAATTGTACTTACGTATTATTGCAACAATTGTTAACTCTATTAATAACTCGCCAAGTTGACAACCCCTATTTTCTATGGATCGTACGCGCTGAATTGGCATCCATGTGCTTCATTTCATATAATGTCGCCTATAGGTTGCGATAATACGTAAGTACCCGTCCAATCAAAAGACATTGCCAAATCGCTTGATATACATCCAATCGCGGGGAAACCATGTTCTACTCTACTGGCATGATTTCACTATTTTGTAATTCCGATATTAAATTGATACCAAATTATTATGATGTTAATTGATTTAAATGAGGATAGTAAAACCCATTTTCCCGGCAACTCAAACGAACAATCAAATCAATTGTAATATTTATTCACTATCATTCAATCTGTACGTAAATTGAAAAAAAGGATATTTTCGAGATTCAAATCTAGTTATCAACACAATTCTTCAACGAAGAAAAGGCTTAAGCTCCAAATTTCTTGGCAATTAAAAACGGACTTCTAGGCGGATTATTGAGTCTCTTGTTAACAGTCTCTTCTATATCAGTTGTAGGTAATGGTTTTTCTTCATTCTTAATTGGACAGTTATTTTTCAAGCAGCTTTTCGCTTTTCATTATGTTTTTTGAAGTTGTTCTTCCTCTCTCTATAATCAGGGTCACCTGAAGCAAATCTACCATCAACTTTGATCAGATGGCCTTTGTCTACCAAGCGCTTTAAGATCAGTTTAGTTTCCGGTGTGTTGGATATGCCGTGATGTTTTGAGTCCAGAAACTTCTTGATAGAATACAAAGTAACGCTAGTCTTTCGAGAGCTATCCGAAACAGATTTTAGAATCCATTTCCGAATTTTACTCCTGACGTTCATCTGCTTATGGCTATTTGTATCCACGATGGTTATGTATCCATGTTTATGTTTTTTGAAAAAGGAAGGATTCATGTTGCTATTTCTTATGAGTTCCTGGTAATTGTATTTTTTCAATTAGGTGGGTAACTTATGACAAGCTGATGTTTTGTTAAAGTAAAAGTAAGAAATTTGTGATTAAAACCGTATTTGAACATGTCTCGTGAAACCTGTGTTTTATTTTTATTTGAAATCTACAACGTGATAAGATTTTATTTTGACAACACGTTTAGAATAATTCCTACAGAAAAAAAAGTCACGAGATGTTAATTTAATGTAGACCATTTTAATGGGATCTATTTATCACCAGAGGGTGCTGCGATCACATTTAGCGGTTCAAGTGTAGTATAGGGATTGGATTTGGCGATTTGTATACATATATTATGGTGAGATAACGAATTCATTCTGGCTTCCAGACATTTGTCGCTAAGTCAAGAAGCTTGGCGAACGATTTTGGTCACCAAAAGAAATTGACATCGCCAAGGCCCCCCTATACTACACTTTAACCCATTTAGCAATTGCCACGTCATTATCAAATAAACAATAACGGCTAATCGTATTACACTTATGGTTGTGTGCTAACCGTCGATTTTGCTTACATTCAAATTTTATATTCTTTAGAGTTTTTTAGAACTCAAAATATTTTTACTATATTTTCTAGTCTTTTGCTTTTCGTATAGTTATTAAATACATGCATAGTTTTAGTTTACAGTATTAGATTTAAGCTTAGTTTATATTAATCCTGTTCTTTAACCTCGTGTCTTGTGTTTTTGTATACTTTTAAGTCTAGTAATTAGTTTGCCATCTACATTGTGCTTCAAAAAATTATGAATCGTTGTCAATTTCTTTGGCGACCGGAATCGATCGCCAAGCAACTTTATTTAGCGATAGGTGTTTTAGTGACCGAAATCGATAGAGCCAAGCAACACAATTTAACGATAAGTGTTCCGAAAATTTACAAATTGTAATTTTACAAAAAAATATACAGAAATATTAATATAAAATTAAATATATATATATATTTATAAAGCCATTAGTCATGCATAAAAATAAAAATTGTATTGTTTTTTTTAAGTTAAAGGAAAGAAAGGATTTTTCATTTTGTTATAAGATTGTAGATGCAAATTTAAAAATGCCGCCAAAATACTCAGTCGAATCAAACGCGAATGAAACACGTGACTTTTTGTCATGTGATTATGACATCAGATGAATCACGTCCATTATTCAGAACACATAAGAGATAACTTGATTTTTTTTAAAGAAAAAAAATCTCAATTTGAGATAATAGCACTAATTTGATATCGGTACTCTAATAATTTTTGGCGCTATTTTGAAATCGTTCTAAATTGATCTTTGTGGTCAGTTCTAGTGTTATCGTATTGTAATGTTATCACCCCAACGTGAAGAAATTTTACAACTATTTCGCGAAAAAATCAGTAGCTTTCTGATATCAAATTAGCTCCATTGGTCATTTTATTAATTTTTTTTAACAATATTAAGATATGTACACAGAATTTCTTTTGGTACTTACGTATTATCGCAACAATCGCCAACTCTATTAATAACTCGCCAAGTTGGCAAACCTGATTTCCTGTGTCGTACGAGCTGAATTGGCATCTATGTGCTTCGTTTCATATAGTGTCACCAATAGGTTGCGATAACATCCGTAAGAACCCAATTTTCTTTCACCCAAAGCATTTTTTAAAACATTTTATGACAATTCACAAAGTTATTTAAATTTGAATTCACAAGGTTTAAACAGTTTTTCACCAATTTTTTCTTCCTAGAATCATTTTTCTACTTTATATATTTATTGTTTTTTTTTAAAAAATGATAAAAAGCTTTATTTGTTCGAAATAATTTTATTTTTTCTAAAAAACATTAAAAATAAATTTATTATAATTCTTTTTATTAAAAACATTAAAATTCATTACTTGAGTAAATTTTGCGAACAATATCCTCATTGCGGAATCATTATTTGTGTTCTCTTGATGTTCAGTTTTATTTATATTCAACTTAATTTTTATTAAAATAACAACAAGGTAAACATTAGTAATTTGGACAAAAAGAATAATGCAATAAGCTTCCTATAGAATTTATTTGTTTGCATGGAACATGCAAATGAATTAACGAGATTTTCTTGAATATTTCATTTCAAATTCAAATTAAGTAATGTAATATGATGCAATGATAAAAGAGTGCATATTAGATATTCTCAAATAGAATTAAAATATTTGATATTTTGAAATATTTTAAAACAAAATTTTCGATCGAAATGACTGTAAAACCCAAAAATATTTCGATTTCGATAGTAATATTTTCAACGTCAAGTTTCCCGTGTTTTGAATTTGATTTCTAAATTTTGCTTTCTTGATTTGTCTGAAAACATGATTATAGGATAATGACAAAAAAACCAGCCTTAATTTATTATATATATATTTTTTTTACTTCAACGATGCAAATAATTTTTTAAACTTCTCACGATTCAATGGAAAATTACTTTAAATTTGAAACGGCTATAATACTACAGCTCATTGACAATTTTTTGACATTGGCAACCTAAATAGAACTTAACATTTATTTGATCCAGCTTTAATATCGTGAAGTAGCCGGAAAGGTATATACCCCATATAAAACTCGCCAAGTTAAAAAAAAAAAAAACGACACCAAAGAGACGCAATATAAAACAGGTACTCTAAACTTTAACTATAGATACCCAGGTTTGCATCAGAGCCCATGTTGTAAAAAATAAATTTACAATGGAACATCGCAATAAATAATTAAATCTAAAACCAAAGACTGGCGATTTTTCCTTAATTACTAGTTTGGTTATCACACACATTTGGGTTGTTTCTAATTAAACTTTCTGTGATGTGCAACAAAATGAAAATGTTACCAACTTGGTAAAATTAATGCGCCAAGTGGGTAACTCTATAGACAAAAGAAAAAATTTTCCCTATTAGAGTCTATTGTATATACTGTCTTTAATATTATTTTCCCCCATAGTAGTATTTAGCATTTCAATTTTCGTTTATTTCCAGTGGTTTTCCTTATTTTATGGGTTGATTCGATAGTACTATGTTGTTGTTGTTGTTTCTAATCCCTCAGAGATCTAGCGGCAGCTAGATCAGATCCATGATACCGTGAACTCTAGCGAAGTCAAGCACCAGTAGAGGACTTTCATAAACATCCGCCAGAGCGAACCCCAAGCAATCCAGGATGTGATCGGGGGATGCCGGCTTCAGATTGCATTTTTTGCACAATGAAAAGACTTTGCGTCCCGAGTCAAATGTCATGTTTTTAAATGTCCACTTATGAGTCTTGAGATGGCCGTTTGATCATTTCTGTCACCTCCGAATTCTAACGCTTCTCCCGGGGTCTTCCTGCTGAACCAAGGATGGGCGGGAGGGGTGAGCCAGTCTTGTCTGACTGCTTTTTTCTTTATAGAGAAAATTTCTTTATATGTTAGTTTGTAGTCCCGGTTGAGAGGCTCAGAACAACCTCTTTTAGCCAAGATGTCTGCAGCATCGTTCCCTTGGATGTTAACATGGGAGGGAATCCACTGAAAGTGGACTTCCCTTCCCTTGGCTAGATTTCTAAGATGGGTTATAATTTGTATGCCCACGAAGTCGCATATATTGCTCCAGTCCTGTAGATAATGAATTGAGCTCCGACTGTCAGTAAGGACCCAAATGTCATTAGAATTAGTGCCGTCAAGGATGGTCTTTAATCCTTCATTTATGGCAATTAATTCGCTTCTGAATACCGAGCAGTTTTCCGGGTTGCGTCTAGAAAGCTGGACTGAAAGACTTTTGATAAAGACACCACTTCCAGCGTTGTTCAAATCGTCTTTACTGCCATCTGTATAAATCAAAATGGAATCACTCGGAATGCCATCTATGACTTCCAGAGCCAACTGTCTTAGGTAATCGGGAGCAATCTGAGTTCTTGTTCGTGACGGACATAAGTTTAGTATGAAAGTAAACTCCGGGTAGGCCATCAATCGGGTTCACACAAGGTCCTAGAGAAGATCGCTCTACAGAATGGGAAATTATCTTCATATTGTCAGCCAAACTGAATGGGCTATTCTTCTTTAATCTTTGGCAATTTATCCACTTGCACAAATATTCAGATGTTCGATTTTGATTTTCATAGCTTCTTAATTTGTTGAAATATTTAACCAAGTTTGAGTTTCTAACAAGACCGAGTGGTGGAAGATTTGCCTCATAAAGTACTATGTCGTTCGGGCAGCTACTTTTCAAGCCTGTTATGATGCGAGCTGCACTTAATTGAACCCTCTCTAATTTGATGAGATTAGTTGAGGAGGCACTGAAATATACAGGGAACCCATACTCAAGGATTGGCCTGATGAGAGCAATATACGTTGCCCTGAGTGTTTTTGCATCAGCACCCCAGTTTCTTCCAGAGATGTACTTAAGAATATTCAGTCTCTTGCGACTCTTGTTGACCAAATTTAGTATGTGCCATTGCACGTGATCTCCTGATCCAAAATGAAACCCAAGTACTTTGGGTGTTTGACATAAGAAAGAGGCTGGTTATTGAAGAGAACTTGGGGCGATAAGAGTACAGATGTCTATTTGTGGTAAAGAACCCTGTGTATGATTTAGAGACGTTAAAAACCAACTTGTTTTCAATTGCAAAGTTTCTCACATCAATTAACGTTGAATTTAGAGTAGATTCTATAAGGTTCACATCAGAGTCGGAGCACCACAGGACGATGTCATCAGCAAACATTCCAACCTCACACCCACCATCAGATATTATCTTTTCGATCCCGGCCAAATACAATGAAAACAAGATTGGGCTCAGTACGGATCCCTGAGGAACGCCTTGATGTGTTCTGTAGCAACTGGATAGGCATCTTTGTGTTTAACACGAATAAGTCTATCTCTTAAGAAATCAGCTATCCATGAAAGAGCCCTGCCTTCGATTCCAAATTTATCATGAAGTTTTATAATTAGTAAATTCCACCAGACTCTATCAAAAGCCTTGGAGAGATCCAGAAATACAGCAGCGGTGTGTTTGGTTGGTTTGTTGTTTTGGGCGTCTCTGACTCTTTGGCATAAATACAAAACTTGATCAGTAGTGCTGTGTCCTCTCCGGTAAGCAAATTGTTCTTTTGGTAAAAGATTTTTGGATGCGAGATGAAAGGTAAGTCTAGTTAGAATCATCTTCTCCATAACTTTGCAGGGAATACTAGTTAAGGCAACAGGTCTATAACCTTCAGGAGAGGTTACTTTTTTGTCAGGTTTCTGTATTGGTATAATGGTTGCCTTTTTCCAGTTCCTGGGGAGTCTACCCTTGCTCCAAGAGAGATTAATAATGTGAAGCAGTCTCCGTAGAGCCATCTCACCAAGATGTGTAATCATCTGTCCATAGATGCCATCTGGGCCAGGAGATTTAGAAAGATTTAAATCTCTAATTGCATGTTCTAATTCTTGCAGAGAGTAAACATCATTGAATAAGGGATTCCCTGCTTTGATTGTACGGTGTCCATGTGCTAAGTTTCTTGCTCTGCGCTCAGTGGTTCTATCTTGGGGAGTAAAGGACAGTTTACTTATACTCTTGTATTGTAGACCCAGTATGTCAGTGGCTTTTTTATTATTATGGGGAGTGCTTCCATCCTGGGCCAGAATGGTATTGCATTTCTCAGTTTAAGGTTGACCTTTGTCAATACCCTTGACCAGCTTCCACAGTTTATAGTCGGGTGATCTAGAGTCAAGGGAAGCACACAATTCGCTCCATTTCTGCCTCTTAAAAAGTGCGTACTTTCTTTTAATCTGTGCATTGACTTTATTCAATTCAGCATTGTTCGATGATGTATGATTGACAGATAAGAGATTCGACAATTCTTCTCTCTTTTTCAAAAGGGGTTTCAAGGTATCAGAATAGTGAGAGAAAAATGGGGTGTACTTTAAGACCTTGCCCCGAGGGACCGACTGTTTCGCGGCACTAAATATTATATTTACAAAATTGGTCCAATTTCCATTGATGTTATCAGATAAGGGAGAAGTTTTCACTCCAGAATTTGTGAGATCTTCGTACTTTTTCCAGTCAGCTTTTCTGAAATTCCAGTGTTTCCTTTTATCTGTAAGTGTCTTTTGTTTTATACCCACTTTAATAAGGATGGGATTGTGATCGCTTCCTAGATTGTTTAAAACAGTCCATCTGCAGTGGGGGTAAATATCTGGACTGACGATGGAAATGTCTAAAGCCTCCTTGGTGTTGTAGCTATAGGACGAATGCGTGGGGGAACCATCATTGAGGAACATAAAACCTCTGTCATCCACAAGGTTAAGTAGTTCATTTCCTTTTGGATTACTATTAGAGCAACTCCAGTTAGGATGTTTAATGCTCAGATCACCCAGAAAAATTGTATTATTGTCAGACCATTGCAGCAAACTATCAGGGAGACTTGAAGAGTCAGGTGGATAGTAAGAGTTGAAAAATTTAATGATTTTACCCCTCCAAGGGAAATATATACTCTGGATTTTTAGTTTGGAGTTATTTAACTGTGGAATTTCAATACGTTGATAATGTAAGTTCCGCGTTAAGAAGGCTAGGCCCCCTCCAGCACCCCCAGTGCATCTATCTGTACGACAGATGTTAAATCTCTTGATCTTCAGCTTAGAGGAATCTCTCAGCTTGGTTTCCTGAAGAGCGATGACCTGAACGTCGTATGATTCAGCTGCATCCAGGAGTTGGTCAAGTTTTATCTTTGTGGCTGCAGTGCTTAGGCCGTTAACGTTACATTGCAAGATTTTAAGAGGCTATATTTGTATGGAGATTGTAGCATATTTCTCGGACGAGGCCCTCTTCCTAAACCTCGAACGCGTCTCTGTTTATCCAGCGCGACAGACGATGCTGTATGACTCTTTAAAGGCGACATCATGGAGAAGGTAAAGAGCAGCTTCTGTTAGTACAGAGTACCTGGAGCACCAAAGGTAGAAGACTGACTTAGCTCCAATGCCTAGCAGACCTTAGCTGAGCATAGTGGAACGGCCTTCAAGCCTTGGGTGACCCTACCAGGAGATTACTCTCCCGACGTACTTCACCCGTTCTGCCCAGGTACACCCCCTCGCCGACTTTGAGGCGGCCTGCAGGACTTGAGGGGGTGACTACAGCTGAATGATATAAGTGATTATGCTACTAAAATCTTGGATGGGTTGATATCGTCGGCGAAGGAGGGGAAAAGCAGTGCCAAGTTGTGCTTTCAGCTGGTTTTGTTGTATTGACTTCTATCCAATATGGAAACAATAATTCACATTGTTAGAAGGAACAGGCAGGCAAACTTGCAAGATGGTAACTAGGGCCTACAATCCCGTGTCATATTTTCAATCCCGGGATTTCAGGATTACATTATCCAAATCCCGGGATTTGGATTGGACTATTTATTAAAAATACTTACATATTAGCATAGTTGAAATTGCATAATAAACTTGAAAATGTAATTAAAAATTAATTTAACATTATTTTAATGAAGCAAATAAAAATAATTAATTCATCATAAAAACAAATAAAAATAGAACATAATGAAATTTTAAAAAAAAGCATTTCTTCATTTCTTGTGTTTTTGTGAATATGCTTATAAAAACACAGCTCCTCCACCGTTTCATCATCGAAACGGCTTCTTATTTTTGTTACAAATTGTTCTAACGAAGAAAATGCACGTTCGTATTCTTTGCTAGTAGGTATTATCGTTATTAAATAGGAGTATGTTATTTTCGGGTAGTCAGCACGTCTCCCTCCAATTTCCAAACAGGGGACACTTCTTTTTGAATTTTTGATGGCAGTGTCTCAAATCTAATAGACTGTATCGGTGCATACACCTCTTTGAGAACTTTATTTAGTTCATTTATCTAATTATTGAATCATAATGTGAATCCATTTCAAGTGTTACCTCATTTGAAATTGAAGATCCAGTTGCATGAGCTGTTAGTAATGCAATGGGATTTGAAGTGTCTCAAGTCTTCCAAGTAGGTCCGATATTAATTAACAGCATTTAATTGAAGAAGGAACTGTGACAAAATCTATTCTTCAGATATTGCTTTTATTATTGTGTAAGCATTGCAGTGAGCCACTTAGATCTGTGCGACGTTCTCCAGTACGATAAATGAGAGCAGTGATTATGTATTTTTTACTTATAGCGCTTATAATTGCACAAAAAAATTCCACGTACATATTTCATAAACAAAATATAAATTTTTAAAAAATTAAATTCTTGGAAAGTTTTTATGAGAAATATTTTTTTCAGAAAATTTAGACAAAAATTAAATTTTGCAAATAGTTATTTTAATCCCGGGATTAGTTATTTTCTTCCTGGGATTTCGGGATTGGAAAAAACACCGGGATCCCGGGGTTTCGGAATTCCAGGAACCTGGGGCTGAAAACCTTACTAGATATCTTTCAAAAATTTTAATTGCCTCTGTC